>VYXD01002166.1:0-25535 GCA_013397195.1 Hylia prasina | reverse complement strand
CCCCCCCCCCCCGCCCCCCCCAAAAAAAAAAAAAAAAAAAAATATATATATAGGCATGAGCACCAATGGAAGCAATTGGTTTCTTATTTATTTTTTCCCCACTGCATACATTTTTCCATATGCAACAACATATAAACTGAACCAGGATGAAGAACGAAAATCACAAACTAGGGCCTCAAGCAAGTTAGGGGAAAATGTAACATGAATGGTCACTTGAAAAATGATAATTTTTGCAGGATTTGCAGGAGATATTTACCATGCCCTTCTGATAGTATTTTCAACGTCAATGTATTTACCACACTTTACAGCATCAATTCTTTCTGACCTGCCTGAATCCTGCCAAAATTCTCTATGTAACTTCATAAATGAAGAGGAAAAGCTTACTATTAGCAAGGAGTGCTCAAAACTATCATTGGTTGAAAATCAGGAGAAAGTGCTAACACTACAAGGTGATGAAGAATTAAAATGGTAGAGGAAAGCCTCTTGATAAATGCAAAATAATATATAGTGACAACCGTGATTCTACCCATAGATATGTACAGCCCATAGATATGTACAGCTGTGGGCTTTTGTTAGATTTTGCAATGCAGAAAAAAGCAATCTTGGAGTCTTTTTGATTTTTTCTCTGGAAGTATCAACTCACTGTTCAGTGGCAACAAAAGAGAAGTAGAATACAAGGAATTATTTGGAAAAGAATTGAGAACAAAATGGCAACACTACATCATTATGCATTGAACCACAAGGAACTTGGTTTTTTGCCATTGACCATAATGTTGGATACTCAATCTTATTATTTATGTAGCAGAGCAAGGACCAATACAGACAAAGATGATGAGAGATCCAGAATCTCATACAAAATGAGATTGAATATTCTTGGCGTCCATAGGATTACTTAAAAAAAAAATCCCAACCAAACAACCACAAATGAAATAAAATCAGACAGAAGATGGACATATAAAGTGTTCAAAGATGCCCATAAGATAAGTGGGGGGAAATTGTTTGCTATTTTGTTTTAAAATAAAGGACTCAGGAGTTCCTAATACAAGAATTAGAGGTTTCAAAGAAAAAAAAAAAAAAAAGGCAAACCACCCCCCCCAACTACATTCATTCCACAAAGCTGCATAGCTCTTTTGTATAGAATAAAAAAGAATAATGCACAGCATTCACCACCACTGCATGCTGGAGATGCCAAAGGTATGTATGGTTTCACAAACAGAAGTACACATCATTGTTGCAAATTCTGTCTCAGGAAGCTCCTGTCCCTCTAAGGCACAAATGTAAGGAGCTCATTCTGAAAGAAAGAGCAAGCTGTACTTGCTTTGGTTTCTTATTCATTTCCTCAGCATCTGCTACTCTTGCTGCCATGGATGGAACAATGAGAGTGGCTTTTGACGCCTTTGTTGGTTTTGCAACTGTCAGTGTTAATCCTTTAATCTTTTTGGTTTACTTTGTCCTTCTTAAGAATATTTCACTTTATATTTATAGGCCTAATTCAAGGTTAGTGAATGAAGCCTAGTTTCTTTTGAAGTCAGTGGGAATAGCAGACTCACCTTTCCCCCTTTAAGTTGCAAAAAACAATTCTTTCTCAAATATAAGTTTACACGACCTGAAGTGATGTGAACAACTCAGATTCCTAAATGTTTCTATGCTTCTTACATTACATTCACCCCCCTCAATAATGCTTTTGTCAAGGAGAATCTCCAGTCTTCATGATCCTCTTGGAAACAGAGCCAAATGACACCAAGTGCGTTAAGACCTTAGTGTTCATATTCACAGATGTTTTTTCCAGCTTCTTCACTTAAGAGGATATGCCAGACAGGCTTATTTCTACAGGAACTATGCCAGAATGTTTGAAATAATATGAAACAGGATGTTATTTGCTTTTCTATATTTATTAGACTGATAACCAGTTATTCCAAAATTCAGCCAAAGATACTGTTACTATGAGAGATGTGATACCAGTAGGCCAGTTTTTTTGGGTTTTTTTTGGTTTTTTTTTTGTTTTTTTTTACATTTGTACTACTGAATTGTCTTTCCTCTCAGTTAAAAGTAACTTTCAGGTTTTGCGAAACTATTAAATACATTGTTTGTATTTGGGTTTAAACATCTGCCTTGAAAAAGTTACATGCACTGCATGTTTTAGGAACATTGAGGAAATTGCAGTTAGATTTGTAACAAGCTGAACAACATTCCTGCAAGAGAGAGCTCTTAAGAGCAATTTGACTAACCTGCAAATTCTATTATATTACATCCCAATCACACTTTCCCTAACTAAAACGTCTTTCAACATTTTCCTCATAGCTTCTCTCTCCTTATTTCAGAAAATGACAGGAGTACTTACAGTATACATAACTTTCTCAAGCCAAGGCACAAGAAAGTACTTTACTGAAAATTTCTTCCCTACCAGAGACATCTTTTTGTTGCTATTTTACACTCCTAGTTGCCAAATCCATAAACAAGAGGAAAAAAATATTTGGGTATTTTTCAAGCAATTGTCAAGCTCTTCTGGGGAATTCTCTTCAGATCAAAGTATTTGCTTTTAATATTCCTCACCTGAACTTGGATCTGTGCTTCTTGCTTAGAGGCATGAGTGCCATCTATAGAACAGTCACAGGCAGATATTTACTGGAGTGTCGAGAAATAAGCAAGAGTTTTGTCCCTGTTGTCCCAGGAGAGAGTTTTGTCCCTTTAACAAAGAGCTCTCTTGCTATTCTGTTTATGTGCATAACACATTCAGTAATTTTCCACAAGTAGAGGTTTAACATAAGTAAACAAGTGTCATTACAATTTTAAGCAGAGAAGGAATCAGTGACAGAGATAATGATATTGATATTTGTTCAAAGACTGTGATGATGTTTTAATTTAAAATTAACTGTATATGCCTGGTGGAGCAGCTGAGGTGCAAATATTTAGCATAATGGGAAATACATACTTTTTTTCTGCTGTGCATTAAATCATGAAAGAAAAATGAATGAAAACCAAACAAATAACTCCCACCCCACTCTATTAATTCCCTTCCTCTAAATAAGAGCATTTTATGATGGGTTATTTATACAATGATTTTCCTTTGATCTTCCCCTCTAGTCTCTAATAAGATATATAGAGGTATTGAGTATTTTAGTTCCATCTCTATCATAAAAGCTTTCTTCTCTAATCCATTTCTTTCCTTGTTTCCTTTATGTCTGATGGTAACCACTTTTTCATGATGAAAAGGATTTTAATTGAGGCACTAGGAATAAATTTGTAATCCTTTATACGAAGCCTTTCTTCCTGTTCTGTATCTTTAAGTTGCAAATATATCCAGCTTGTAATTTAAAACATAATTGTGGTTTTTTATGGAAAATGTAGGCATGGAAAGTAGAGGGCACCCTATCACATGCTAAGTCCCTATCACANAAGAGAAGAGAAGAGAAGAGAAGAGAAGAGAAGAGAAGAGAAGAGAAGAGAAGAGAAGAGAAGAGAAGAGAAGAGAAGAGAAGAGAAGAGAAGAGAAGAGAAGAGAAGAGAAGAGAAGAGAAGAGAAGAGAAGAGAAGAGAAGAGAAAAAATGAAAGGAACAAAAGAGAACTCGCATACGTCAATCTAAAAAAAAAATCCATTTGTGATCACAAATGAAACATTTCCAATCTCATAATGGGTAGATTGCTCAGTTTTATTATCAGCCATGCAAAGCAAGACCTCATCAAAAGAAGCACTATGCAGAGGTCCCATCTTTCCATTAAAATAAATTCAAAAAGCCTTTTTTCCCCCTTTTTCCACTGAAAGAATCCATTTTGCAAGATGATTTAGCTCAAAATCTGCTGGGAGTAACCCTTGACATAAAGTCATATTGTGTTGGAGTTTAGTCCTAAATTCATACATCAATTATTTACTGTCAACGCAGATTGTATAAGTGTAGAAAATTACTAGGAATGATATTTTCTCTCAGGCAGAAAGAATGTGATACAGCGGATACATCCCACCTAATGTGCTGTCCCACTGTCCACAGGCCAGAATTATTTATGCATTAGAAAACACTGTGCCAGGGCAAAAATAAGAGGGGAGAGAGAGAGAGACAGACACATTATTTTAAACCTTTCATAACATCCATAAATATTTCATAACAAATAAATAAAGAATGTTGGGCTTGTTTGGAGGACAGCTGTAGCTGCATGGTTCAGTGCTTTGCAAAGCTCCAGAGACCCCACACTTACCCCTCAGTTAAGCCCCCATTTCTTTTTAATCATCCACTTAGTGCATTGTGGGTAGGGGAGCTCTCCAGGTGAGTTGAAAAGCTGGAGGTTATGTATGTGAATACAACTTTTTATTTTAGATTGTTAAAGCAAACAGCAGAAGGCAAGTTTCTCTTTAATACCCTGTTCAGTGCTTTTGTCTTCTGTCATTGCAATTTTTTAATATATCAGGGAAATGGCTGCTTTGTCCCCAACATTATTAAAGAGTTGCCCTGCTTTTTTGTTTCCCCTTTTAAAAACACACCATTTAACAGGTTAGACACACATTCTATGTAGAAAAATTATCTTTAAATGTGAGTCATAAAAATATTAAAAGAAACAAAAGTATGTTTCCGTAGTGCTGTAGTTGAGTCCACAACTGCCGTAAGGAGATTCATTTCTTACTTCGGGGTGACAGTTTGAGTTCTTGCTCCTCACACCACTTATTAATGTACTTATTAATGGTGTACATGGGGTTTGAATCATATGAGAAACAGCTACCCTAGACTGAGGGTTAGTGTCGTACTTCAATTTCCTTTTATGAGGAATTAATAACAGACTCTTGATTTAGCTGAAAGACCTGAAAAAAAAAAATCAGAACATAGGTCTGGATTAGATCCAATTAATTTTAAGGTCTCAGAGTTGCATTTCATTATATTATTTGTTATATTGCATTAAGTTACACCATAGTCTCTGGACAGATCCTTAAGTGGCATGCCATTGCTTTCTGTGGTATTTTTTGGATCGCTTCACGTCTTGGTACAGCCCCGGAAATTTATGCCTTCCATCCACTAAAGGCGACTATGGAAAGCTTACTGGCTGACTGGAGAGGCTCCTCAAGGACAAGAGCTGGCTCTGGAGCCAGACCCTATAGAACAGCATCTTTCCCCTCCTCATGGCATGCCACAATGTATCTCCAGAGCCCTTCCTGGGGTCTGACCACTGTGTGACTTGACATCCAGGTGCACACGGCTCTGAGTCAGGTTTCGGGAATGACTTTTATTTAGCTGGGGGAATGTGGAACCTAAGTTTTGCACCTTCTAGACAAAATGATAGCATTTGCTAACAGAAGATATAATGCACCTCCAAGCTGCTCTTGAGCCTGTCCAGAAGGGTGGAGAGGGCCTGAGGCACAATGCTGAATGCCACCTCTCATCCCTGAGGTGACACAGTGCAGGATCTCTGCCCCTCCAGTGGTTACTGCATGAGGAACTGTGCAACAACATTAACTTGACCTCCCTGGGGTTTCCATCACTGTCATTGAATACTGGCTTTTTTGTACTGTGAAAAAGAAGGACAGACACCTGCTTTGGCATACTTTTGGCATGGAAGGTGATGTCCAGACCTTTCTCCAGCACATTCTGCAACTGAAATCTCCAGCCTCACAGTGAGAGGACTTGTGACTTCCTATAAAACTTCCTACACCTGAAGAGGTGAAGCTATAGGCAGAAAACTAGAAATTGAAATCTGCGAGGTGCATTTGCAGGAACACATACCTGGTAGCAGAAGGTAGTTGTGATGTTGAAGGATACTCAGTGGAATATGAACTGGCAGCAAAAATGTTCACAGTAGTTTTGATCTGCCTACACAGATGCTGACAGATCCCAGAGTGGACAAATCCACAGGAGTGGAATATCATGTTCAGGACAGCTCATTGACAAACTGGAGTGAGACCACAGAAGTGCAACAAACACCAAACATCACTTTGGAGGGACTCACACACCAAGGAAAATCCTGGTGTTTCTGTGTAGGACAGGGTTCCTGTGTAAGACTGGTGCAGAACTAAATATTCCTTTGAACCAGGAGATTAATTTCAAGTTAACAAATATTACAAACTTATTTTTGTATGTGGATTCTCTCCGCAACAATGTATGAACAGTTTTTCTAGAAATTAACCCTCAGCTCACTGAAGACAAAGCTTGAGTTCCAGTTGTTGTATCTTCTACTTCAGCTCATTGAATCATACAAAACACTTTTGAGTGAACTGAAGACACTATTACCTACTCAGAGGCTTAAACCTGCCCCCTCCTAACTACCCCTTTGACAGAAAAAGGAGTTTCCATACTGTTCTTGCAGCTTCTCTGTGAGCATTTGCAATGCTACCAGCAGCTGTATTGAAGCCTGGACACTGAAGTGGAGACACATTTCCAAATATAGAAGCAACAGTGCGACAAGCAGAAATAATATCCCCAACTTATAACCCTTCAACTTATATTTAGTAAATTCTTTTATATACCTCTAGAGATTGTGTTAGTCACCTTAGTCAAAAGCTGAATATGAAGAGCCTAGTTAATGAAAACCAGGATGAGGGAAAAAAATGAATCCTCTATACTAATAATCGTGCAAAAGAGTAAGAAGGTTATTACGTATTACAGTGATCCCCAGAAAGGTAATGAATTTTCAGTAGAAAATCTGGTAGGCAAAAAAGGAGAATTAAAAAAAAATATAAAGCAGGCCTTACCTTCCTAAATGTAAATATTCTGACAAATGGATGCATGTTCCTACTTCAGTGAATTTGTCTTCTTTTCAGACTATTTGTCTTTTTTTAGCTTTTAACTAAGAAATTATAGTCATCCTCTGTTGGAGTTTGTCCTTTATTATATCAAACTACCATGATGTCCTAACAAGCCTTTGTACTTAAAACTCATTAACTCATAGTTAATGAGTTTTAAGAATGAGACAAAAGAGAGTGTAGAACAGGTGGTGTTATGCTGCTTTTTTCTCTTTTTTTTAAGTATTAACAGAGTTTTCATGTCCAGACTACAACACAATATGTTAAAAGTGATCTATATTTTAAGATGATCTTAATCAAGAGGGAATCTTTTTTGAAAAAAACCAAAAGACCATTTGAAAGATTTTCCTAACTTGTTGGTGTTTGGTTTTGTTTTTCTTTCTGGGGAGAGAAGGTTAGTCATCAATAGAGTTTTCAAAGGCAAGCAAATTATTAGACAAAGATGTAGAAAATCCCTATTCCAGAAGATTAAGATAGTTATAGACAGCCTATTAAAGTCTATATATTTTTGGTAGAATTCCTACTTTTTCACCAGAATGACTGTAGGTCTATCCCCTTTTAGAAAGCACAAGCAAATGATACCCTCCTCTGTGATGAATAGCAAAATAATTCTTATTTTGTGTTTTCTCCGTGAGGAGAAATGGTGTTGAAAACTTTCAAATATTCTTTATATTTTTCACAAATGGAGGGAATTTCTGTTCTTTGCTGTAAAAAAGAGAAAAAAGTGATTATTTCTCTAAAAAATCACTGTGTTTGTGTTTGCTTGTAAGTTCAAATATTCTGCACATACTCCCTCTGGAAATGCCTTCTGATAGGAGAAACTGATTGGAGACTGAGGCACCAATTTCAGAAAGCATCCTTAATTCCAACCAGCAGTGCGAGACCCCATAAAAATGTAAATGTGATCCTGAACTTGGATATCCTTCTGTTTCTTCCTTTTGAATGAGGGACACAGCGGTGATCTTTGACAGGCAGTCCTTCTTCAGAAACTGGCCAGCTAAGTAAGCTGACATTTTACTAGATTATTTTAGTTCAGTGTTATGGCTGAATTAGAGTAGTATTTTTGTCCCTCACCAAACTGTATTATTTTCAAGGGGGAAAAAAGGAAAAAAAAAGCAATAAATACAAATGAATACAAGACATGTCTGGCCCTGATATTAATTAACAGAAAAATAATGGAACTCTTCTAATTTCATAAATAATATTAATCTTCGATTAAAGCTTTGTGTTGGCAATAATGAAAACTTTGCTGTGCAATCCCAGCATTTTGCAGAGAAGTATGGTAGTTTTATTTCTCTTGCTTGTATACAGATGACCTTCAACTGAGACACAAGCAGAAAACTGAATTTTTTATATATAGAAGCACATGAACAAAAGGTCTTTCCTTGGTATCCATTTTCACAGGACCCATGCATTTAAAATACTGTAGGCTTCATTTCATTTTATGCTGACTGAGATGTTTACTATTGTCATGTTATTAACCTTGCTTTAGAAAGGCTTTTATAACATCAGTATTAGAGTTTATTACTAGTCTTATTTGTGATATACAGTTCATGGCCTTATTAAAGAATGTGTCCTGCCCTTGGAATTCCCTGATATCAGGTAAATAAAAAGGCACTTTTCTCTCTTTAAACAGTCGGATATAATCACAGATGTATGGGTTTTCTTTAGTATGGCCTGTACAAAAAGAAGTTTGAGGAAGATTTGGTGTGTCAGAAAATTGTTAATGTGATACAGATTCTTTATAATTGAAATCTGGCCCATGAAGTCCACAAATTACGAGTATTACTTCCTGTTTGTCCATTTCATTTGAGTTAGTCAATGTCACTTCCCAGTGGATAATTTGCACCTAACACTTCAGAGTTAGCATGTTTCAAACTTCTTTTTGGATATAAGAAACACAGCAAGTGTGGGGAATTTATTACTTTTCAAGTGGGTGCTATAAGAAAGCTTCTGGAGGTCTGGGTTGATAATTCTTGAGTTCATGCTATATTCTGATTGGGGTAAAATAATCATGAAACTTGAAAAAGTAGTCCTGTTTGAACCTCCATGTTGGCCTCAATGTCTTTAACCCTACTTAGATGAATAATTTTCCCACTTCCTTCTCCAGGAAACACTCCTATTTTGACCATGGAGGAAATTTATGTCTGCAAAACGCTGAGATTATCCTATTTCTTGGATATTTTCTAACCACACTTCAAAATTATCATCATGCATGAGAACATTCCCATATATTTTTAATACTGTTCCTTTAGTCTTTGGCTTTAATTCATTGCCTTTAATATTTCTACAAAGCTATACAGCTATTATGTATAGGTCACTTATGAATCTGGTTTATTCATTATAGAGTTCAGAATCACATTCCTTAAGACTTGTTGTCTACTTAAAATCAAATGTAGCACTTACAGAGCAGAACTATTGGGTTACTGCTCTATTTAAGTGCTTTTAAGGTTGTAGCAACTTTGTACATGTTTGCACGCTGGTGAGACATACATGAATTAGATCACATCTTATAAACTTATATTATTAAAGGTTTCTGCTAATTCACAGTTCTTCGGAACTTTTCCTGGGATTCAGGAGACCACTTGTCCATCTAGATATGACAAACCACTGACATTGGAGGCATGTAGAGATAAGCAAAATTTTACATTGTAACAAAGTTCCTTTCAATTCCACCACCAAGGATGGCAGGTTGTATCCCCATTTTCTCCTTATGTGCTCCCTATGACAATTTCATTATGACCAGAAATAACAGAGCAAAATTAGCAAGTGCTCTTCATCAGTTCCAGTTTCATAAGTCACAAATGACCTCTGTACAGGTATATGTGACAAACCTTGGTTCAAGTTAACTACTTCCTTTCCTTGCAGCTCCACAGGGGAATTAACTTTTCCAGTGCTTGTGTTACCTGCCACAGAAAGCTTAGACTCCCTGTAACAATGGATTTGTGACTACAACTTTCCATGCCACTGGGAAGTACTCAAGGGCACCACACATGGGTGGGTATCTCTCTTTCTTCTGGAGAAGTAGCAGAATGGCTTAAATATGGTCAGTTTGGTTTTTTCCCTGAGCTATATCTACAGGACTTATAAGATACCGTCTCTCTCTCTCTTCCTTTTTTTTGCTTTTGTTTATAAAAACAATACTATAAATAATGGTGAGTAACACAAGAAAAACTGAGATGACTGTTCATAGCAAGCAGGACCAGATTAATTGGGAGCTGTGTTATCTTTCATTTAACTAATTGATATAGCTGGAAAATTTTGACAAGTTTCCAGACTCACATCTTCTTGCCTTGAAGACAAAACTAAAGGTCTTGTACATTTCACAGTTTGACCAACTTTTCCTAACTGTACAAACTAGTCCTAATATACATTGCTTCTATTTACAAACTTTATTCTTCCATTGTTCTTAAACCATCAAATGTACAGTAAAATACTGGGACTTGTCATTTCATTTATAGAGTATGTGAACTGTTCCCAAATGCCATAATAGGATAACTTAGCATTCTGGTGTGGCATTCTTGGTTTGTCTAAAGTGCCAGCTGGAGTATTTAAGTGGCAACACCCTTAATTTGACACCTTTTTGTCATTTAAACACATGCAATGCTGTGGACAAGGGAATTTTATGTTTAAAATTATGGAAGTCAGACTTCTTAAGATTTTAAATAAAAGAGCTGTAGGTTTACATTTGAAACTAAACCCAAAAACTTAAATCTGAATCTGAAATTCACAAATTAAAAGCAAAATTTTGCTAATAACATCTTGTGCGTTGGTATGCATTTTTTTCTGAAGAGGAACAGTACAAAAAATCGTGGATTCTTAATACAACAGTAGCTTTTCCAAACACATGTGAGATATATATCCACGGTCTCCACTGATTAACCCAGAAATGTATCAGCCACAATTCAGACCTCGATTAGTATAATATCTGAGAAATATCCATTTCCCTGAAAAATATGTAAATTTTACAAAGATTTCTATAAAATTTAATGATCTAATTTCAGGCTTGATTATCAACTTTAGAGTCCATGGAGGACTTCAATGGAAAAAAAATAAGTTTCAGATTATTTTTGCCTGAATGCAATGGTATTTTCTGATGTGTTCAGGGCTTATCCTAAAAATTAATGATCTACAGAGAATATTCAATTAAACTATTTTTGTTTGCATATCTTAGTTATCTAATAAAAGTATCTCAGTTGAGAAGATATAATGAATTGAATATACATGAAGAGAAAAGTTCTTTTCTGTTAAGCATATAAAAAGGATAATAGAATTCATACTTTGCAGAATTACTTCATTTGTGGTAAATACAGGACTGTCAAACAAACCAAATAACTTCATTTTATATGAAATATTATAGTAGGCGTAAGATTCTTTTTTTTTTAAGAACTAAATGACACTGTAATTTTTAAAATCAATGTTTAATTCATAGTAAAATAGTGGGGTTTTTTTAATAATATAGAAAGGTGGACTACCACCTTTGGTGGACCGCATAAATGTGGTGGGACAAAAATGTTTAATTTGCTCAAAAGAAGGTGTACTGAGACATAGAGAAAAAAAAAGGCAACTGGAAAGCTGAAAATTGTTTTGCAATGGGAACAAGCTACTGGGAATCTTCTTACATGTTACTTTCGAAACAATGGGGTCATAACTCCATGCACTAAAAAAATGCATTATCTTTGCAGCTGCAAAATATGATTTTAAAGTGCTTTAGGCTTTACATAAGAAAAGGGGTTTGTTTTTTTCGAAGATACATGTCTACAATGCCTCAGGTGCAATTTATATGACTTAAGTGCAAAAAGACCTCAATTCTGTTGGTGATTGAAAAAAATGCCATTAGTCCAAATATGGTTTACATTGTGGAATCAGAAATGCTCTCACCATCAGTGAATTTTGTACCAGCTGAGATGAAAGCAAGGTATGACAATCTTCCCTGGTTTAGGGATTTTTCTATTTTGCTGAAGTTTCATCACTCTGTGATGAATCTTTGTCAACCATGTATGTGCTAGAACTGCAGCAACAAAGCAAAACATTTTTGCCTTCTTTGGCATGCAGAAATATTTTACCATCTAAAATTATTAAGAAAACATTCTTCGCTGTGCCAGAACTTGAAACCATATTGTAACAATACTCAACACTTTTTCTGCTGCTTTAGTCTTTGCTCTGCAGTCTCATTTCACATAGTACTGCTGCTTTCAAGATGGGGCTTCCTACGAATTCAATTTAAAAAGTCAGTCAAGTCCCTTCCCTCAATATGCAATATTCTATAGTGAAGACTATGGAAAAAAAAACAAATCCAAAAATGCAAATGTCCAATAAAAAAATAGGTAACATACACACTTGTCAGTCAATATGTTCTAATAGTGTTCTAAGAGTATTTCACAAATCTAGTGACACCTCACCTATTTCATATACTAACACACCATGACAAGTTTTCAGCTTATGTGAGGTGCTGGAGCTGTATTATGGTCAATGGAAATGCACTTACCATGAATGATGACACCATATGGACTTTTCTAAATCTTGTATAGATGCAGTGAATGTTCTTTTTTTTATTTGTGGATCTGTAACATGTAGTTTAGGATAATATACTGAGGTGTTAAAAATTAGGATATTGAGGTGTTTAAAATAAACATCTCAACAACTCCAATAATCTATCCGATTTGGTTCTTGGTATTACTTTCTGCTGGGAAAAAAAAAATAAAATAGATAGTGGAATTGATCCACTGCCTGTGATCTGAGAACAAGATCTTGCCCAGCTGTGTTAAGTGGTTTCAGTTGTGCTCTCTGAGTGGCCCCAGAAACAGCACAGCTGTAAGAAATGCAGTGTAGTCTGTCATGAAGCCAGAGACACTGGTGTCCAGAGACACTGCTCCTTTGCCTTCCACAAAGATCTGGATTTTGCACTGTACAAATCCAAATTTATTTTGTTGATATTCTCTCCTTCACTTATCCCAGCTCACTGGTTCTGCACAACAAAAACTGTCACAAGGTCATGTTAGGAAGCCTTTACCTGAAAATGCAAGGACTGACCAGATTTGTGCCAGTGTTTAAAAAATACATGGTGCTCACATTATGAGTTACTACTGATTTTTAACTTCTCTTGCTTTAAGTAATGCTAATATGACCACAATGTAAAATAAAACTGCTTATGAAGATTATCTTCATAATCTCTCTCTGAAAGTAGTAAGTCAGGTCTTGAAACAAAACTTTCAGAAAGACTCTCTCTTAAAAGGTTGAAGTAGAGAGAGAGAACTGTTCCAGCATGACTGGGTGTACACAATATGGAAAACTGGAGCCAGAACTGTTAAAAGTGGTTACACCTAATTCAATACTTGGTGTTAGAAAATTGCAAAGAAAAGACAGTAGGTTTAATTAGCCTAACACAACTAGTTTCATCATTCCCTCATCTTAGACCTACACCTTCATTAAAAAATTAAATAGCTTTATGTCCCTTACAGAGGTTTTATTTTGCTGGATTCCTCCAAAACCAAAAATATCAGTAGAATGAACATTCATCATTCTTAGACTGCTCTAATTTTCACACTCTAGTTTTCAGCTTGCTTTTATATGTATATGTGAATGATCTGCCCAAGTATTCTGCTCAATACATACGAATAAACTGCATTAGTATTTGCATACCATATGCTCACTAAGGGTTTAATTACAGTTGGTTCCATAAACAAGTATTTTTTAAAAATTAACGTATGTCAGCTAATTATTTTTCCTGACTTATTTACTTTTTCATTTTGCTTCATTTTTAATTTATACAAGACCTCTTTGTGGCCTTGTTTCATTTTCCAAAGAATGATAATAACTGAGGCTCTAATACCTCAAGCACTCAGGCAAATCCTTTAGTTCATCCACCTGAGCAGTCATCAAAGATTTCTATGTACAAAGTAAGGAAAGTTATATAAACATAAATTTTTCCAGTTTAGATGCTGAAAAATACTCATATGCAATACCTATTGCACAAACTAGACCTTTCAAAAACTGGAGATCAGTCAGAAAAAAGCCTCTGCCACTCCACGATAGCAATCTCAAATTACATTTGTTTGTCAGGATTGTACAGAGGTGCATCACTCATGTCCCTTTCACACTCCACATGAGCTTTTTACATGTTCTCACATAGTCATGAGAGTCCATACTAAACACACAACTGCTTGCTTCATATACTTCAAACATTGATTGGAAGATAAAATTGATATTCATATAGCTGCTCACCAGGATATGAGAACAAACCTGACTAGTGGAGTACCAAACAGCCAACCTCAGGACACGCAAGTATTGCAGAGCCACTTGTATGGCTCAATAAGCGTACTGACAGATCCTTTCAGATTATGTCATTAGTCTAAAAACCAGGGCCCTGGGACTCACAGGACACCTAAAGAAGTTAAGGACAAGTAAAGTTACCACATTTTAATTTTTTTTTAATTACATGGAACAACGATGTGAAATTTCTTCCTGATCCAATGCAAAAAGAATTCACAGAGAGTGAATTCACAGTTCTCACACTGAAAGTCACAACAAGCAGAACAGGGTCTGCATGACAAAGACTGCTCTTTGGATTACAGTCTTTTGATACCAAGGATAAGCTTGCAGCTTATGCAGAGGGAACCTGGGAAACATGCATCTGAAACCAGCTTGTATTTTAGCACATGCTTTCCAATCTCACCCAGGTTCCTCCACACATACTTGCCAGATAGCTTGGCTTCAGTTATTATAATCCAACCCATGCTTGGATTCCCATACACCTCTATCTTTAGTACCTTCTTCTATAATCATGCAGGCAAATCCAGAAAAAGTAATCAAGTGTGTTGGAAGAACCTCGGTCAGGTACCTAGAGGGCAATTCCCTGTTGACTCCCTATCCATGGTAGTATCTACTGCCACTATCTCCTCTGTTTTTAAGGAACCCTGTGTAAGGCAAAGCAGCAGTGTTTTGCTGGGGTGGGTAAATACTGCTGCTTACAAAATACACAAAGCTTCTTTTTTTTTGTCACCAATTTTGGCAGGACATTAAGAATGGCACCTAAAGGAAAGTCTAATGAAGACCTAGAATATCCAGCCTGGGGATATAGGGAGACAACCCAGAACAGGTTAGACAAATAGCTGTGGCAAACACATGGATAAGAGTGTATGCCTTGGTGCAGAGACTGAAATAGAAAGAGCCCCTCAAGATCAAGATTTTTTAAACAGGTCTGTGTAGACACCATAATTTCCACCAAGTCTTTTCCAGGACTTTCCATCATGCTGGAAAACAGGGATAATGCTCCGGAGCATTCTTGCTGTTGTATAAACCCATTTTCATTTGTACCATTCATCATCTGACAAAGCTTCGAACTCTCCTCTTCACAGCAGACTTTTGCATATCTCACCTTACTATGCTTTTCCCCACCCCATCTTTTCTTCTTAGACTTAAATAACCCTGATTGCTTCAGCCTTCCCTTTTCAGCTTGTTTTTTTAGCTCATAATTTTTGTCTCTCTCCTTTCCACTTACTGTAACTGACCAACTTTCTTCAGTGTAGAGTCCAAAGATATCACAAGACTCAGGACCTTTCATTTTCCCAAATAAGTAAAATGAGCAGGTATCTTGCAGTTAGGATATTGTTTACCTTCTCTCAATGTGGCACTTGCAGGCCATGGTACTGTTCCCACATGCTGCGGTTTCAGTGTCCCTTACATCATTTCCCACAGAAAAGCCAATTGTGTTAGGTGCTTGCACAGCTGATAATGCCTACATAGGTGCAAAATTTTCCTACCTGAAAAATGAAAGGGACTCCATATCAGATTTTTGAATTTGCTACAATTATTCCAAATTTTGTGCTTATCTTTAGACATTCAAAGGCCCGCAAATATTGTTTATGTAAGGAGCTTATTCCCCATATGAAAACCAAGCTATTATTTAAAGTAATGAATAAAACAGAATTCATCATCAGTCTCTAGAGAAAACAATTCTTTAGTACATTTTATTAGTATTTTACACCTTTTTTTAGTTGAAGATATAAATATAATGTGGGGTTTTTCAGTACATTGGGATACATTTAATTTTATGTAATATATTTAATACAAACACTCTCCTAAATAACTTGAAAGAACTCTATACAAAAAAAAGAACCTCTATTGCACTTAGCAGGGGAAAAAAAGCTGTAAAGATAGTGTTTAAACAATAACTGAGAAGACTGACACATCTGGAAAAGTAGAGAACATAAAACATTTATCATTTTGCAAAGTTTATTTAATTTTCAAGTTGTAAAAGAGAAGGGAAGCTTATGAGGCAGTGAAGTTTAAATTGTTCTGAAAAGTAATCACTTTATAAGAAGTATGTCAGTCATATTGTGATAAGGAATAAGGAGCAGAAAAGCACTGAAATGCACAGAAAGGAGAGAAGAATGTGAAGATAAGAAGTTTGAATTTCTCCTTTGTACCAGCTGGAGCACAGGATATTCAAAGAAGCTAATTGCAAGCCTCCAATTATGGAGTCTATTCAGGACTATTTGAAGCTAAGAAAATGTGTACAGTGGTAAGAAATACCAGAGGGCAGGGATTTTAGCTGTTTAGCTTCTGGTGATTGCAGGAAAATGATGCTGGGATTGGCCAAATCCTAGGGACAGAGTGGTCACTGTGGCTGGTGTCTCTACAGGGCTGATAAGAAGAGACATTCTAGTTCCCAGTCCCAAGACAGGCTACAAGACCTCCAAGGACATTTAAAGCAAGGCCTATTGAACATTAAGAATCTCCGATTCTTCTGGGCTGGATGAAGTACCTCTAATATATTGTCCCACTCAAGCCTGGGATTGCTTTACATAACACTCCTGGAACAACCCAACTACAAAAAATTCCCCAGGAGAAGCCCATGCAAGAGGAGAATTTCTTCATAGAAGTACAGTCAGAAGCTGCAACTACAATGTCAGTCACACTAAGAAAGGTTTAGTCTGGAGAGGTCTGGCAGAAGCAGGAGAAAGCAGGAACAAAGTACAAAACCCACTGGTTTGTTGAACCTCCTTCAACACCACAACTTAATTATAAACTAGTAGAATGAAGTTGCTGGAATATCATTGAATCAGAAACATCAGTCTGGAGTCTAGAAGGCACATTATACATAAAGCAGTCTGAACCATCTCCATATTTGACCCTTAGGAGAACTAACATATTATGGAATGTATTGTGAACCCCGACACAATAAGCTGAAGTGGAATCATGTGTTCTGCCTTTATTAGGGCAGGAAAGATGGCAAGAATAACAGCAAGCTGCAAAGAAATGTAGTGGCACCAAGGTTAAATAGCCAGAGTGCAGTGAGCAAACAGTGTGCTGTGTTGCATCCTAGAGCTGTGTTTAAATTCTGTCCACAAGCTGTTTATGGACCCTGAGCAGGAATCTCTGGACTATGAATGTACTGCACAAGCCCTGCATCAGCACAGGGGCTGCAGAGTCTTTTCTAGGTAAAGTCATACCTGGCTGAGTGTGTGTCTGGGGTCTGATAAGAACTGGGCAGAGATTAACCAGGTCAGCCCAGCCACCCATGGTGATTGCCAGCTAGAACTTGAATGCTAATTTTTTTTCCCCAATTTTAACTTTTCTTTACACAATTTTGTTTTTCTTTCTTTTGGAGACTGGAATCTTCCCTTTACCCCATTTGGTTGAAATAAATATAACAGATTATCAACCTGAAAAGTTTCATCTATACAGAGTTAATCATTTAACTGTATTTTCTCAACTTCACAGAAAGTGGAAGCTGGGGCAGATTAAGTCTCTCCTGAAATTTCTGTGCTGCAGCCTTACAGTTCACCACAAGGCACAAGTGAGATGCCTGAACTGCAACTTTCATAAAGCACTGGAGCAGGAGAAACTAGTACCTACCTCCAAATAATAATATTTGATGCAACTTGACAAATGAGCATAAACCAAAATAGAGTATTTCCATTCTAGAAGAAACTTTATTGGAAGGAGCTGGCTATTGAATACAGAAGCACTTTTAAATATTTTTGGGAAAAAGTTTTCCCATCCTAATCTTATTAGGAATTGCAGTTATCTGTTTCTCATGTAAAAAGAAAAAGCTTTTCTGATCATCTCTGCTACTGTTATGAAAACATACTGGGCAATATTTCAATGACTCTTATAGCAGTTTGCAATGCTGCTTATCTTTCTTTGCAGTGTAAACATCCAGTCAGTCCCTAATTTTCATGAATAGGGTTAGCACCTTTAAATTGCTATATTGAGGTTAAAAACAACTTGCTCTTCTGAGGCATTTCTTAAAATGTGACTGAAGATCTTTAACTGCTAATTTTCAGTCAGCATCAGAAATCTGATTTGTGCTCCCTATTAGCTCAACTTCTTATTGACTTCCAGGTGTTGACTTTCTGTCAGTGAAAGTACTCTTCTCCTTTGCAAGCTCCTCCTGATTTGCTGAATCTCTTAAAATCAATTCACAAGATTTTCATTTTCCTGTATGCATTATGCAGGTACCATTAACAGAGGGTTGATTCATACTCTTTTAGTTGTCATTGTACTTAAAATACTCTACTTGATGAAGATCTGCTTTATGATCAAACTGGTTTTGATTTCCTTCAGAAAAAGCAAGGTATTTTTTGTTTCCCACCCCAAGGTTGAAACTTGCTATGGCTCTTCAGCATTCTTTCATAAATTCTTTTTTCTTATTTCTTTATTTCTTGAAAACAATACTAAACCTTTCTGTATTTCCTTCAATTGTGTGGCGTCTCCACTCTAATCTACAGAACATATTATAGTTTGGGGTTTTTTTTAATCAGCAAAACAGAAGCCAAAGTGGAGCAGTGAGGAAAAAGCCAGGATAAATTAATAAAATGTTTTGTGGGTGTATATAATTTTCTATTCAATACCATTTCCCAAAATATATCCCAGATATAGAGAGCATAGTGAGCCTGAATCAAGCAGCAGTCTATCACACCACACATTAAAGTTAGTAAAATGATATAAAATTTGATAAAAAGCATAAGAAAAGCTTGGAACAGAGAGAGAAAAAAATTAATACACAAGAAATTAAAAGTTAATGGAAGAAATAAAACCTTTGAGCCCCAGAGAGTTTATTTGGGGTAGAAGGAGAGAGGAGAGACAGGAGGAGAACAAAAGATAAATAAAAGATTGCAAGGGGGAAGGAAAATGGTGCTCTGCTTTCTCTGGGAATACTTAAACGCCTCACAAGATGAGCAGAGCATTAGGATATGAAAACCTAAAGGGCAATATAATCCCAAAGGGGAGGACTAGTTTCAAAAGAAGGTTTATTAAAACTTAGCTTGCTTTGCATAATGTCAGAAAAAGAAATACAGTGAAACTCTAACCTTTTTTCTTTTTCAACTTTCAGTTCCTTTACACTCTTTTTTCTCTATGATCGCTTTCCCTACCCTGTAGCTTTACTCCTGCTTTCTGTTTATAACCTTTAGAATACTTTCATGAGCATATGCTATAATTCTCTTCCCTTTTCTTTATCTCCTTGTTCCTACAAGCTGGCTTGAATAAAGAAGTCATTATCAGCAAGCCCACAATGGGTCCAGACATCCACATTCAAGATGTTGTATAGATGATATATTGATCAGTCCTCAATGAGTAATAGCGTTCTAATGAAAAGAGCGTACAGAAGTTAATGTATCTGCTCATGCAAACCACAAATGAAGCATTCTGTGGCACAAAGGGTCTGGCCCTGTGAATTATAATTACTCCCTACAACAATAAAAGTCAGGAGTGGTTTTATTTATTTACTGCAATCAATGATAGTCTGTGGGCTACACATTGAGAATTCTTTTTACAAACCAGCACCCAGACTGTTTGCCTTTTCTGTGTCCATTGGGAATTAACCCTTCAGCTGCTGCTGCAGATCCTGAGATAGCTATTCCTGCCGAAATGGAAAGACCACAGTTTGTTTCAGCTTTGTTCAGGTTAAGAAAGGCAACTACAAGCGTTCAGAGAGGAGTGACCATATGTGGCTGCTCCCAGTAGAGACAGCATATATTAAAGCAGGATGACCATATAAAAACAAAGACTTTCTGTCCTGCATGAACTACTTGGGGAGTCCCTGGGTTGAAAACTGCACCACAATGCTGTCTCATGCACCTTTAACAGTCTGATGAGAGTGTTTTTAATGCTTTAGAACTTTCTCTTCAGTCCTAAAAGCAATAAACAGTAAAATTAATCCAATCTATGCTAACACAGAGTACGTAGACAGGGAAAACAAAAGGAGCACCATTCCACTTGTTAATTAAATTGTAGGAAAAAGAAAATTTAAATTCTGTTGACACTTATGCTAAAGCAGAATAAACCTGTCACTGTACTTCAGTAGAAGAGCAAAGAATAAGAAAAAATAAGCCTTAAACCCTAAATTAAAATTAAAATATAATTATGTTACTTTTGTGAATTATGTTTTGCATCTAAAACATTGGTCTGTTACCCTTTCAAAAAACATTCAAAGCCAGACACTAAGAAACTTGGAGAGAAAGCCAGTGTGGGTGATCAAAGGTGAGAAATAGTTCCTTTTCAAAGAACAGCTAAAATAAAGGACTGGTCAGACCGGAAAAGAAATACTGGGGTGGAAGGAGGGAGTAGTGGAAGTTCATAAAATCCATGTATGCTTCATAGAAGATAAAATCAGAATATCTGTACTCTTCTTCGCATTATGACATCTAGGGGACAACAAACATAACTAGAAAATTGAAAACAAATAAAAGCAGATACTTTTCCTTACAAAGAACATCTTTTCTCATTGTCCCAAGATGTTACAAATGTCAGAAGCTTGTGTGATTTCAGGAGACAACTGATCAAATGTCATGGAAGAGAACTCCTCAAGATCTCTTTCTCAACTAATGCTAGACCACAAATCACTAGAAGCTGGAAAAGGTTCTGCAGGAAATGCCATTAAATTGTAATTTTACCTCCTCATCCTGGCTTTTGAGCCTTGCTGCTGCTGGCTGAGGTTGCCCATTGCCTTTGCCAATGAGTTGGGTGCACGGATTACGTTAAAATCAACAACTGACCCATAAAACAAGGCATTATTTTATGCAACCAACCAATTTGCCAACAAAAATTAAATTAAAAGAGGTTCTTTTTTCAATACTTTCACTGTAAGTCAGATCAACATGTGACTAAAGCTGTCTGATGTAAAGCCTCATTTCCTGACATGGCTGTAACATGATGTTTGCTCAAACTCACCCATCTGTTTAATTTGTCCCTTATACTTTTTATGTTTCTTAATGTTGTGAAACTGCACTGACTTGTACTTTGGTTGGTTTGCAGCACCCATGATGCAGAAGAAACAAAGACTTTCCTTCATGGGGCACCAAAATGATATGCAGTTAGCTTTTAATTGGTATGGGAGGCCTTTGAAGAGGAGCAGTTGAAGGCTCCAGAATTTCTGTCAAAAAAACAAATTACCTTCCAGGCTAAAATCTGCACTGATAGGAAATGCAAGCTACCATCCCTTGAATCCTGAATAATCTGGGTTCTGAATTAATTATATCTTTCCAAAGCTTAACCATAAATAGGAGTTGTCATCTTCTTTTTTCTTTTCTTGTCTGTTCCCTGCTGTGTGTGTACATGTGTCCTTCTTAAGTCTTGGTAAATCTCTTTGATTAAGAGCAGGATTAATATAGAAGAATTAAACTTTTAAGATCAAAAAGAAAAGACATTTAACTTTTGCCAAGAAGAAATTGTTACTAACAAGCATTCTTTGAGTGAAAGAAAGGCTCCCTGGGTGTAAAGGACTGTTTAACTGAAAATACAAAGTTTTTTCTTGAAACCAGTAATCTTCAAAAGGAAATATTTTATTTTTCATTTATTTCCACTTTAATCCCATCCTTTTCCTGCCTCACTTGGTGCCTTCTTAAAGAGAATGATACTGTTAATGGTTTTAAAGTGTTATTTCCATTCATTATTTAAGCCTCATATGAAAAGTAATAAATGAGGAATTATACATTAAAAAATCATTACACCCTTTGTGTTGCACTCTTGTTTATTATTTGGGACCATACAATATAGTTTGAAATAATTTCAGAACTATTAGAGTGAAAAATTTTATTCTTTTTCTTTGATACATACCATAAAAAAAAAAGGAAAAGAAAAACAAAAAAAGAAAGGAGACTAATTAATCCACTAATGGCATCTTCATATATTTAATTACTATTATTTTTTATATAAAGATCATTTAACTGACCCTGAACACTATTTTTCATATGTAGTGAGAAAGTATATATTCTATATATAATAGTAGGTAGGTGAAAAGGAGTGCTACATGTAAATGAAGTATCAAAACCAGATGCAAGCTGACTTCCCCAAAGTTTCTACATATTTTCAGAAACACTTACAAAAAGCCTGATTTTCCCCAAGCACCACAAGAACTCCTTAGCTGAGCTGAACTGATCTCCAACAGGGTCTTGTTTGTCAATGAGGCACAATTTTTTTCTCAGTTCTTTACATAAATCTAGAGAAATTTCATTTATTTCAGTGCTATTACCATGAATTTCTAACACCATAATGAGAAACAAAATTAAAATTATTGCAAATAAAAAAAAAAAACTCTTCTCTTTTAAATACTATAGAGAAATATTTTAATTTTTTTCAGACTTTACAGTATGATATTGAGATACATATTTTCAGTAAATGTATTTTTGTGGTTTTTTCCCATCTTTATAACTTCATATGGCAGTAAGTTTTTCTATTACATCCTGTATTTCAGAAGGTTATGTGTATATTAGAGGGTAGGCCAAGGTTGTCATACAACAAGAGGTGAGAAAGCATCACCATAGATTTCAGAAACCAAAAGGTTCACTTCTCAGATACTGCTGTGATAACAGTGCCAGAAGCTGAAGCATTCTTTTGCTTTGTTCTTTCATATTTTTACACATAAATTTCCCTTCTGAATATACTGTCACATGATCAGCATCATCACTGGTATCAGTAAGTCAGTTTGAGGGTTTCATTAGTTAGGTTTGAGAGAGAATCACACTGGAAAGGAATTGTAAAATAGGTGTGAAGTCTATGCAAGGTCTTCCATAAGAGACTAGATTTAATTTGGATATGGAAAGGGAGCAAATGAGAGTTACTGAAAGTCACCCTGACTTTAGGCTTCAGGTCTAAGGTCTTTGACTGAATTGCATTAGACTTGAATTAGGAAATTAAAACAAATTGCAGGAGATACTTCACCCATACTAAAAATAAGTGAACAGAAAAGAAGTAGTCACAGTATATGAAATGGAGGGGACTGAAATAATAATTAAAAAAAAAAGTTGAAAAGTAAAATTAATATATTTTAAGTGGACAGAATTGTAAGCTTAAGATTCACTTTGTTTCGGTCCACACTAGGAATGATTAAAGGACAAAAGTCTAGCAGAAGATTAAGCTGAACATCCCTCTTGTTTCTGAGCACTAAATGAATAGTCACAAAGAAGATTATACAGCTCAATTAGAATATGCAATAAATTTTCTATCCAAAATTTGGCAGATGCAATACTGATGGAGTGGAGAAAATATGTAGAACAAAAATTTTCTTCCTCTTTTAGGAAATATTTTTGGTTTTTCTGCATTCTTTGACTGTCTTCAAGATCAGAAATTAAATGTTAGAACCTGGTGCCATGTTTGTTTGTTCTGCAACCTACTCTTCACTAACACTCCAAAGAACATATCAAGAATCAAAATCATCACATCCACTCCTGTTCCAGGCAACTACATTTTTATAATTCCAGTTTTAAATTTACATAAAACCAACAATTCTTTGCCCCTTCTGTCTTATAGCAAATCTGTTCCAAAAATTTACTCTTCTGCAATCTAGACACCTACTTCTTGGCTGAGAAATCTCATTTACGTACATTTTTTTTCTTCATCCAGGTTTGTCTTCCAGTTACCAACCTCTCTGGTGTTTATTCCTATAAAATATTTATAAAGAGAAATTATGGTTTTTACCTTTTATTTTTGATGTTGAGCAAACCAGGCTTTTTTAGTCTCCCATGTAAAACAAATCTTCATATCCTTAAACATTACTGGATATCTTCTTTCCACATAGTAGTTTCAATTAAACTTCTCCCTAAATTGCCAAAATTTGCAGCGTAGCCTATAGGAGGTCACAGCAGATGCAGATACCACAGCTCAAATGTAGATGAACCCATCCCCTTATTTTTGGCAAGATGAGTCTTTTTGAGGACAGACAAGTTGTCTCATCCTATTGGAATCCAGTTACTGATGTGACAACAATATTACACTGAATGTCTGCAGAAGAAGGATGTCTCCTTCAAAAAAGACAGCCAAGGAATGTCCCATTTAAATGACCTTTAAGGATCTCATCTTGAGGCTGATCTCACGATTATTTATATTATATTTTTCATATCTTTCCCCACCCACCCTTTTTTTTTTTTTTTCTGGGAAGGGACATTTAGATCAAAAACTTCCATAAGGAGGCAATTGAAAACAATGGAAAGGGTCTTCCAGGATTTTTTTTTTCCTTCTGAGGTGTGAAGGTGTGGCTTGGTTTGGTTTGGTGTTTTGTTTTTAATAGGAAGGTATTTAAGGGCACAAGATTAACAGCTGAAAGAATAGTGGCCAAAATGGGAGCAGTAATGATCTCCAGGTTAAGAGAATGAGGGGCTACAGTGGATAAGGCAATAGGGGCCCACCTTAATGTTTAATTTTGTTATCTCTTCCTCGTCATCCTTTAAAACCCCTATATCTGATTCCCACCAAGGCACATCAACTAGTTCACATCTCAGCAGGTTCTGGGGACTGATCTTCTAGATGCCAGGCAGTTCCAGAAAAATACCTTCTGGGAAAGTAACATGCAAACATTTCTATGGTTCCAGGTGACCAGGAAGGGCCGAGCAGTCACAAAATTGTAACCACGGATATTGTAAAAGCATCAGTATGATGACAGGGATATTGTGTTGAAGTGGAATGAAGTCAGTGGGTATATTAAATGTGAAATACCTTGGAACAAGAAGAATTTTGTATCGATGACTGGAAAGATATGTTAATTCACTAACTTCTCATGTTTCTGTGTTCCCAAACCTCCATCCCTCAGCATTGGAGCTGAAGAAACCAGTAAGGGAAAGGCTCCCTTACATGAGAAGAAATAGAATTTTACAGATCTCTGCAGCTACTGCTTACAGGATGTTACAATGTTGAGCTCACATTACCAGGGGAAACCTGGGTCCCATAGAAGGCTGGTTTCAGTGCAGCTGTTAACTCACCTGCAAGTCCCTTCATGCTCTCAGTAATAGAAATTGAGCACACAAGGATGTTTAACTTGCACATTCTTTTTTTTAAGACTCTCTATGTGTAAACAATCCACTGTGAACAAATCACTCAATTCACTGTGAGCAAAGCACTTGTCCCTTCCTCCCCTCCTCTCTCTGAAATTTTCCTCAGATTGGTCATTTTTATATGAGCTACTCAAAAAAGAAAAAGAAAAAGAAAAAAAAAAAAAAAAANAAAAAAAAAAAAAAAGCTAGAATTTAGAGACCTACAGAACAAAAAGTGTTGTAGACACTGAATGTTTAAAATTTGGACAGCATCAGCTGAGGAAAATTTCCAGAGCATCATAGTAGTCAATGAGACTAGTATACCTTACTCAAGCTAAGGATCTACTCTTTCATATGGTCTCCTAAATTAACAAATTCCCACTCCATTAGATGGCTTTTATTACACAGGAGCATAGCCCGAATAGGTTAAAGCAAGCTTGATTTCTTCAGGAGACAAGTGCAGAAAAATTTAAAGGAAAGGAAAAGAGAGGGGAAATACATATAAATTTTATAAATTTTAATAAATTTTCTTATCCTCTAAGGGAAAAACAGTTGACTGTAG
>VYXD01002165.1:840248-880299 GCA_013397195.1 Hylia prasina | reverse complement strand
AATTAATTTCTGTGCAAATGCTAAATAACTGTTCTGGACTAGAGGAGAGCACTTCAGGATGATGCTGGGGTACAGAATTGTAACCCATGATTTGTATGGTTTCCCTTCTGCACTAATTTTTGCTTAGTCTGATCTTGAGTCATTAATGGAAGCTTTGAGCTTATATAATAACTGGGCAATATTCTCTAGGGGATGGAGTGAGTACCTAGTGTATTGATTCACGTAATTTCTCTGTGGGCATTTCCCAAACCTACCTCCTCAGAGTATCTAAGTAGTCTAATGCATCTTCCTATTCTATAGTTCAAAATGGCTAAAAATGCTTAGTAACTTCATTAGAATTTTCTGCTAATGAGGCTCTGTTTTTTTCATATAAAATGATAATGTGTCAATACTTCATAACTAAGATGTGTTGGAGAGGTTTTCTTCCTTTAGCCAGATATTTAAAATAGCTAGTGATGTGTGATATATATTTTTAGAGGCTGTCAGGCAATGCTATTTTTGATGATACAATATGTCTGTTTTCCCTTACCACACAGGAAGACAGTGATGGTGGACTGAACATGTTTTTCTCCCCAGATAGCATGTCTTTGGGGAAATATCAAGAGAAGTGACAATACATAAACAAGACAAACAGCACAATTTAACAGTCCTTGCCATAAGACCCATTATTTAATTGAAAGAAAGAAAATCTTTTGTGGCCTATTTTTTCCAGGGAAATTAGTTTCTTATCAACCTTAAACCTACTCCTGCCCTCCTTGAATTCAGTAGAATTGACTGATTGACTGTGTTCAGTCAGACCTCAGGCAGTGCATTTATTAGTGTTGTTGCTGTTAGTGGATTAAAGAGAAGAGTCTGCTAATAAGTCAGCATTCTAATACCAGGATCAGTATCACAAAGTAGCAGGGAGAGGCTGTAATTTGTGAGCTGGTTTGTGGTGAGAGAGCTGTAGGTGTATGCAGTGGGAGTATAATACAGGCACCAGGACTGTGTTGTGATTCATGTTATAGATCTTAATATAAACTAAGAAGGAAAACACATGTATTAAGACTACAGTGTGCCTACCCCTTGCAGGGACCACAGAAGTAGAAGAGGAGTGTGGTCTCTCTACCCAATGGTCTCGTTATTGGCAATTAATGCTGTGCCAAAGGTGTTGATGACAGCACTAACTTTGCTTTTTAAGACCAGATGCAACAGACAGCTAAGTTCAGCTTTGCCCTTTGCACACAAAACCACAATTATTCTACAATTCAAAAACCAACCAATCAAACAAAACCCCAAACAAAACAAAAATCACCCATAGAACTGTAAAGACTTACAGTAAAATGAAACAAAATCCCAGAAGGACATCACTACAACATGGATGCTAACATCAGCTCTCAGTTCTTCAGTAAAAGGAAAGAGCAGCATCTGCCCATGACATAAAATCCCTTCTGGGAAACAGTGCTGGTTCAAACACTGCTTAAACTGTGATGGTCTGTAGAAAGAAAGTAACTGCTTGTGACCTGATTGGCTGCTACAGGACTGAGCATTTGCACCACAGGCCAGTCTACTGCCTTCCAAACTCATCCTTTAAAAAAACAATTGGCTAAAAGACTGTTCTGACACAAAAAAGAATGAGCCTAGGCAGGCACATGACATCTAGCAAAGTACTCCAATTCTGAATGCTGAAGTTAATATATTGTTCCTAATTAACCCCAACCAAACCTTCAGACTGCTCTGGAGCTAAAATAAAAATGAGTTTTGCCCTTTGTGTGGAAAACCAAATAGAACCCAGACATCGGATGAGAAATTGCTCCAGGTTGATGGCAAGTAATGAATCAGGGCACCTCCCATAAGAAGCTCCCACAGTTACAAACTTCCTGGAACACCGACACTGCTGTTTCCTAGCATAGCAATCTGCTGCTGAACAGGGGGGTTTCAGAAAAAAATAATTGCAAAATGACTCATAGGGATATTCCATAATCTGAATATGAACAATGTCAGGAGTCAAAACATTGTAAACTTATTACTCCTCCACTGTAATTATGAAAACATAAGAGACTGGATTTCTGTAACTGATCCTTGTCACACAGAATACTAAGCTGGACCTTGTCTGATGCCATTTTGAGTAAGAGTATGTCCTACAGGTGACTAGAACTAAGTATGGCCAACAGCCACAAAGGATTCCTCTCTTTTCTATTTCTTGGTACTCAGAGTTGCAGGTTTTCATCCAGCTGAGGGGAGAAGAGTGATCAGAGCAGAGGATTTGTTTCAAAGGTGTGAGCTGTAGGACTGTCTTCTGGCCCGGAAAATGAACCACCCTCTGCCTTCCGAGTGTCAATAGTCTGCTTATGTACTGCCAGGGACCTTATTGTTATATTCAAATCCAAGTTCTTGTGCATTGGACACTTCAAAAATAGTGAAACACTTTGACCAGGGCCTTGAAGCCTAAAATAAGAAACAAGTAATATTTCAGTGATGCCTCCACACTCAGTTTCTTTGTTACACATGACTGTAGCTGAGACATGCTTGCCAAATTGATTTTAAGCGTGAATTAGGTGAGATGTTTTCATTCTGTCATTGTTCCTCGCTAAAGATGTGGCCCAAACTGAGTTTATTAGGAGAGAAAGTTCTGATATTTTGCCCAGGTATCCTCGCAAGATTCCAAAGGAAGCTACTTACTGCATGATTTTCCCTGGGAACAGCAAGAGCACTTGGTCCATATGCACAGAGGACACAGAACCAAAAAGCTACAGGTATGTGGAAGGGACATATAAGTTGCAGGGCACTCCAGAAAGGTGACTGCAAATGTAAACTTCCTTGCAAAATTTCCAGTCTCCTCCACCAAAGGAAAATTTCACAAGTTGAATTTGCTACTAGGAAGTTGCCAAGTTCATAATGCCTTAGGGTGGCTTGGTACAGACAGTCCTAAAACACCAGCTGAAATTCCTTTCAGGGAAATAAAATTCCTAACTTTTTAAAAACAGCTGATCAGCCTTGGCCCCTGATTTATCTTGCAGAGCTGCAGTATGGTAAACTGCCAGCTGCTGGAGAGCAGCATCATGCTGCTGCCAAAGCACAAGGTAAAGAAGCTGCAGTGAGGAATGACCTGCTGCTTGTATTTAATTCCTTATTTTTTTGTTTCTGCACTGGCTTGAAACAACATTAGGGGTCTGAGATGAATAGGAGAGAAGAGCTGGAAGGATGAAGGACTAAGGATGGAGAACGAAGAAAGTGCTGGGGTGGAAGTGATGTTTCCACTACAGACAAAGGGGAAGGATTGGTGGAAGTTTTGTGGAAAAGTGATATATGACTGCAAATATTTCCAGAGTGGCATAGATACATTTGGTCAGTTCCACAGCTTGCAAAGTATCTTCTACATGTACCTTTTCCCCACAGAAGGGTGAAAATATTTCACTGTTTGTAAAGTTATAGCAGAAAAATTTAATAACTGACCCAATAAATCAGCTTCTACAATTCTACGTCTACCTTTCCTTTCCTGCTATAAAAGTAAAGTTATGCTTTGTGTGTATGTGGTAATAATTTCTTTTTCAAACTTCCTTGGACAGTGAGGGAGTATCTCAGATGTATTTGCACTTATAAATGATTCTACATTCAAACTTTCTGAATGATGTGCTGCATAAAACCACCTTCTTAGGCCACTTTCTGTCAGTGTGGTTACTGTCAATGTGGAGCAGACATGAGAAACTCAGCAATCACAGGCACATGCAGCCCAGTGCACATACTTTATACTTCACACAATTTCTTACAAAATCTGATTCTCCAATAGACAACTTTCCACGTTAGCTATTTTATTTTATTATTCCTTCATAAATTAGTTTCTTTCTCTTTATTTCAGTGGGCTTTCGTTATTAATTTTTATAGGAGAGTTAGCTGACTGCAGTTATGTTCTCTTATTAGATCATCTATTCAACCCACTGTACCTTACAGGATTAGTCAGGAAACAGGAGAGCACACACTATTGAATTTTGGGGTTTGAATCTCTCATGTGTAGCTCAGATCACTAAAAGGGCCTCTACAACTTAATTACTCACAAAAATCAAGAAGACAAGTGCTGAGCAGTGACGAGCTGCATTTTTTCCCCAAGTCCCCACCAGCAGTCAGCATCTATTCAGAAGTGCTTTATTGGTTCTTTTTCTGGCAGGGAATAAGCTGCATCACATCATTTTAAGGTCCAAAGTACTTTTGCTTGACACCCCCAAATCCCTCATCATTTTAAAGTGAGTGAAAACTTAATTTGTCTCAGTAAGCAAGCATCAAACTCCCACAGCCACCTGTGACCTTCCTTCTATATCCTGCCATAAGTACCTATCCACATATAATTTTTTTTTTTTTAGTTGTACTAAAGTAAAATGTGACACAAACATTTGGTTTAGGCAATATATCTGATAGAGCTGTGGTTCTGGAAATTTCTAGCAGCCATTCTTAGACATCTGGACTCTCGTGTAATGAATTGTTTCTTGGACACTGAAATTACCAAATATATACCTGATATGCCCAGTTGTCTCATTGGATTGCTACAAAAGATGATGATCACTTTTTCCCATTAGCAGTCCCATGGAACATCTTAGAGGAAAAAGAAAGCTACAAGTTCATTTCTGTATCTTAAAGCATTGGACAAACAGCATGATGGGTGGCATTTTCATCCTTACCACTCACACAAGGTCCATGTAAGCTGGTTGTTTTGCAGCTCCTTTTTCAAACACAAATCTTTTCCACACACAGAACTAATTTGAGCAGTGACCACCATAATGGGAATACAACACTTTCTCCTGGAAATACCAGTCTTGTCTTAACTGCTGAATCTCATAGTCCAACAATAAATAGTCTTCATTCCTGTCTATTGCAATTCTAATATTTGTCTGACCATCAGCAAATTAAACATTACACAGTCCCATGTAAATACTAAACCTCATTTGCTCTTCATAGCCATTGTTACAAACAAATGCTGTTACAAACACATCCTCTATTCTTATTTTCAATAATTCTCATCTCCCTGCAACTCTACCTCCCTCTAGCAGAGGAACTGTGATGCTGCTCAAGCTTCATAGGTAACATTGACTCACAGGAATCACAGCTTTACTTCTAGCCATTTAAGAAGAAATTATTTCATTTAGCCTTCCAATATTAATTAACTGATACTAACCCCTACCCTTTCCTTGGCAGAGTGCCCCAGTCACCTTACAAACTGCATATTCCACACTGACATGCAGAAGAATGAACTTTCACCCTCAGCTTGCAGGCCACTATGGATTGAGCAATGAATCACATTAGTGTGGTCTCTATCTCCCATAACCTTATCAGAAAATGCAATTGGAGCTCTTCTTGTCTGAGTGAACTCAATATTACAAAAATTTTGGGCTCTCAGAATAGACTGCTAGGGGAAGGCTGTTGCCTCTGACATCATATTTCTATTTCTTCTAAACTACATTTCTATTTCGAGATATTTGTTTTAAAAATTAAGTTTGTGCTCTTCAAAATGTGACAGACTGATTGTAGAAAAGTGAAATTTTTCTGTCCACAGAAAGCTTACTTGTCGAGGCTCATCATCACAAAAACAGAGAAGATATACCCACGCTGTTGACTAATTGCAGTGCAAAATCTCAAGGGTAAAACATTTCAGCCCCCATAATTCCTTCAGACAGGAGTGTTTGCTTTTTTTCAGGAAATCCTCCAAGTGTTCAAGTTAGTATTATCATATCAGGATCTAGACTTGCACTCCTATCTTAAAACTGCTCAAATAGTTCAGCCATCTGAGTGTTTGTGAAAGGGGTTTATCACCACCTGAATGCAATACATGGCTCTTGTTAAAAATTAAGTGTCAGAACCATCCTTTTGTTGTTTTGAATACAGAGGATCCATTTGAATGGCATGACCACATTCCAGGCTTTGGGGGAACATGTTTCAGGATCTTGTTAAGAAGTAGAATACTTGCATAAAAGTCATCATCTTAAAAAAATCAGAGTTTGAGTAGGATTTTTCTCTCATATAATTATAGCAGGCAAACTCCCTCTTTTTTCTTTTTTTTTTCTTTCACACCGTACAAACTGTAGCACCCTGNTTCTTTTTTTTTTTTTTAATTATTCACCAGTCAGTCAAGTCCAGACATAGAGTAGTATTTCAGAATGAACAGCTTGTTCTTGGGCACAAAATCTTTACAAACCCTTGCATGAAATGTTTTGTGGATATAGATGTTGCTACCAGAGTTCATTTTTCTACCTTTGTTTACTTAAGGCTGGCACAGATTATCTGCAAAAAACAAAACCTGCTAATCATACAAATATATTTATTTGCTTCTTTCTCCAAGGATGCAGTATTTCAGTGAACAACCTCATAAACTTTTAAAGAAAGCTGAATGCAGATGGAGCTTCCACTGCATCACTGTGTGTCATAATGCAGATTCTCAGATGAATGTTACTGCTCTGAGTAGTAAATAAGCAGAATTTTCTGGTCCTCATTATTTCAAACTCAATCATATACCAGGAACATGCAGTTGTCCATAAAATAACAGAACAAAACAACAAAAAACTTCATCAACTCCTCACCCCGAAAACAAAAGCACCACTGCAAAAACACCAAACAAAACATAAAATCCTAAGAAACAAAATAATGCCACCAGAAACCCAACTGAAACTCACGAAAAAAACCTCTATGGCCATCTGTGCCCAAATAAGAGTCCTAAAAATTTATTAAAGTAAAAATACATCTTACACCACCTCTTCTCTACCTATATATTTTTTCGTAAATGCACAGTGCAGCTGAGGACCAATCTAATGCAAAGTCTTAATGTTAAAAAGATATCTCCAGCTTGTGAGAATATCTAATTTATCTTGATGAAACTTTTGCCCATATTTCAAATTCCCTATGCTGGAGCAAATATTTGCAACCACCCCCTTCTCCCTTAATTTATTAGTAAAAGAAGAAGTAGAATCAATTGATCTATATACTAGACACATAAAACTTCAAGATAAAACTCATGTTTTGTGCTATCCGGTGCCAAAGGAAATTCAGATCTCATTAAACATAACTGATTTTTTTTAGAGAAAACCAAATTAACAAAGATGTTTTTATGTAAAACGTGGGAATATGAAACAATGTTCATTTTAACAAACAGACTCAACAAATCCATTTAAACCAAAGCTATGTATTAGGTTTTAGCAGTGTCCCATAGGAAAAAGATTGAACATATAAATATAAACCAGGTAATTTTGGTTTCTGCTTACCCCAGGGAGTAGGACAATGATTCATTGACTTCAGCTTACATTTATTCACTCCTATTACATACCAAAGGAATACATTCTGCCAAACAGGACAGACACAAAACAGTCAAGAAAAAGCAAAACCACTGGTAGTCCATATAGACAGAAAACAAACTAGATCCTGCAACAAGGGCTAAAGAGTGCATATCCTTAAAATTGGTGTAGACATTTCTCTGCAAGGACCTTGCAAGAAGAAGTGGAAGAAAACAGATAAGATGCATGATATTAGCCAGCCTTGCAAAATTTCATCACAGCAGACTGAAGAAACATAGAAAGCTGAAGAGACTGCAGCCTTAGTCATACCCTTTGGACTTTGAGGTCAAATTTAATATAAACATCCAGTTCAGAGATCAACTCAATCCGTCCTTCAGAAGTTCTCCCCTCTACAGTCACACATTAATTAACATCAGCTTCTTATGCAAGTCATGATAAGTTTAAGCAGGTGAACTTTTTTTTTTCCTAACACTGTTACTCATGGAACCTACAAGGTACACTTGCACATGTGTTTGTATATATATATATACACACACACATTTTGAACTCTGGTCTACATTTGCTCTAGCCCTTGCCCTTTCATACAGGAGAGAATGTTCCAGTAACCAAGAACTAGTGAAGGGTCATATGAAAAAAGAGTTACGTTAAATAACTATTTGAAACTTCTCTTTGTCTGTCAAATAACAATCATTTCATAATTGTCAGCTGGACAACTTAGAAGAAGCACTCTCGAGACTCTTTCATCTTCATTCAATATTCAACAATAGGTTCAACAGTGTCTTAAAATCATATGAAAAAGTATTCATCTTCCCTTCACCTACAAGGTCAGCAACCCAGATCCAGCCTGGTGATACTGACAAGGGGATGAGAAGTTACAAGATGATCTTTTAGGTTATATTTCAGCACTAAGAATAATGAAAGACATTTCTACACATAACAGAATATAGTGATAAAAAAGTCTTCAGGTAGTGGTGAGAAACAGCTGTTCTGTACTATTAAGTACCTTCATTAGGAGTTTGGATTTCCATCTTCAGAGGTCATTTGGGAAGGAGCCGAACAGTGATTTGAGGACCCAGCACAGATATCCACATCCAGGTCTTTTCTACTTTTTCCAGTGAGTCACTGATCATGGGAAGTCACATTGGATCTGAAAAATTAAGAGAGAGAGATTTGTGGAGGGCGCTTGAGAAAGTATACTGAAGTCAGAAGACCTGCAACAGTTAATAGCAGTTGAGACACTGTGATTTTTCCCCAGTTTTCATAGTTTACCCTTTTTCTGGTTCTTAAGCATGGAATTTCTCACAGGACAGCAGAGAGAACTAACATCTCTACTAAAGGCAAATGAATTACCTGACTAAACAGTCCATGGAAGCAGAGAAAGGAGTATTTCACAAGACAAAAGGAAAGGAGACAACACTTCCCCTTCCTGTCACATTGCCCATACAAGATTTCCCTTTAACTGTGGTGAGAAGCCAGCTCTATAATTCTAATTGTGCTGTAATTGTCTGCTGTGTATGTTTAACATCTGCCTGTGCCATAGCAATCAATACCAGTTAACTTTGTTTTCCTTTTCCCCCTACGTGTGATAAGTACTGTTTCTTTCCAGCTGGTGTCACAGTTTGTATTATCTTTGCTGACAGCCCGGCTTGTGAGGGAGTCCCTCCTTAGTGTTATGTTAATAATTTTAGAAGGGAAATACACAATGCTAATTCCTAAAAACCAGGGAAATGAAACACCACTGTGTACCTGGCTACGGCCCTAAAGCTGGAATGACAGAGCTATTTTGTCTGAGTGCAATGGCACTGATCTCTTGCTTCCCATAAAATTATGTAACTATACATCAAAGCAGTGGTTCCATTATTTGAATGTCTAGCAAACAAAACTGGACATTATCTCCTGCAACCTGAATGTCTGCTATATGGACAGCTACACTAAATGTTTGGCTGCTGACAGACCATCTGCAAGACATGTCACTATAAATTGATTTATGGGGGACAGAATGTAAAATTCTCTGGAGACAGAGAGTAAGTTACACTAGCAATTTCAGATTTTCCACCTTAACTACTGCAGCAATATTGAAGATTGGCAAGAAAAAGCAAACACAGATGTTCCCCAGGTTTGGCTAGTGCTTGGTGATTGGCCGAATACAAAAGTCCCAGATCTGCCTTTGGTAAAAGGCCATGAGAGTTCTGGGTCCTTGTCTAAATTTTAAAAGTGATTCCAATAAAACTTCCTCTCCAACAAAGTATTTTTCCAGACTGATCTTACATGGAGAAACAAGCTGAAACATTGAAAGAACAAACACAAAGTGGTTGGTATAATATTTTTTTTTATGTTTGAATGAAGCAGTGACAATCTCCAAATTTTTATCTACAAAACATAGCATTTAAAATGTCTTTAAAAATCTCACATAAAGAATATAGGTTGCATAGATTATTATTTACCAGTGAAATCAAAAGTTTTTCTCCAAACTTAACAGTGAACTAATACTATATTGCATACCTTGGTTTCCACAGGATAAAAGTCTTGAAATATTAAAAGGCTCTACTCAAGATAGTCCTTGTTGAACAAAACTGAAAAGATTTATAAAGATCTATTTCCAGTTAATGGAGTTTGAAAAAGTTTAAGACAAGGCATCTAGCCTCCTAAATATTTTTTTTAAATCAAAGCTCTGAACCATGACAGGTAAAAGCATTCAAGAGTGTAAAATATATCAAAAAAACCCAAACATCCAAAGCCAGTGGGTAAAATACAAAGGCTATGTGACATCCTGTAGTTATCTATGACAGCTTAATGGCATTTCACAAATAGAACAAATACAGCCAAGATTTCTCCAGAACATTAATTCTTGGCCATGCTAGCTCAAAAATAAAATGAATTATTTGATATTGATACCTACAGAAAAAATTTACAGCCTTTTCCTCCTGTCATAAACATCACCCATCTTCCTTACAGGAATATCTTTAACAGCCTCATCCTCTCAAGTACCACTTTAGAAAAAAAAATTGCCATAAGTTTGGAATATAGACTATGTTATCCATCCATGCAATTCTTACTTCTGACATTAATGTTCATGGGAACTAGCAGAAGAGAACAGCAATAGAAGCCCATGAATGTGAGAACATATAACACATTTTTTTTCTGTTCTGTCTTTTTGATCCCTTTGCTGCTTGAATTTTTGTGGTTATATGTTGTTTTCCTATGTTAGGAGAATGACATGACAATCCTTTTAGTGTATTTTTTCATTCTCACATAAAACTAGCTTGACAGGTTAGCTAACTATACAAAACCTAACTCAGAGATAAAAATGGGAAGGTGAGGAGGAGTACTTTTCCTAAATAGCTGAGCTCAAAATAAAATCTTCAATACCTCTTCTCTACAGTGAAATACACACCTTCATAGCTTTGTGTACCTCCTTGTTCAACACTAAGCTAGAAACACACACAGACAAGATCATAGTGTTTTTTACCACACTTACAACATCTATATGCTCCAATTAAAACAAGGAATTCTGAAGGGAAAATATCAAAGTATTTACATTAATTACATTCACTGCTGCCAGAAACTATAACTTCAAAATTGTTAAATAGAATCTAGTAAGCAAAACAAAAGCTGGTACAGCCAATTCAGAAACGAGCAAGCACTGCAACTGACTCTTTAAAATATTAAGTCATAAACCCTGAGAAATAAAAGATAATTGAACAGATACCACGTAGGAATGGTTGCTGGAAGCAAAAAAAAAAAATCTTTGTGAAAAACACTGTACAGGTAAAGGCAGTAGTGCAGATACAGCCAAGCTTAATTAAACACATCAAGGAGTAAACCATTTTGAGGACAAGCTTAGTGTTAAATGCATGATTCTTGTGAGAAGCTACGGGTGACAAAATCCAGATGGCAGCAAATCATGACTGTAAGAGAAAAGGGACTTTATACATTTATCATTTTGATCATTACCACTATTACTATTTTTGATAATAAGCAGCATCTTTTAAAATGAGTAACATTAGGCTGAGATACATGCACAGTAGACTACTACCCCTACATCTCTAAGAGCACATCACTTTCCAGCCTTCCGGATAGACAGGGTGTAAAACAGGTGGCCTCTTGTGCTATCAGCAGTACTGACTTCCATTGAGATCAGGCTTTTAGACCCAGTCAAAACTCTTAAGAAATTTCAAGATTTATTTCAGGCTGCTTATAGGCTTCCTTAGGAGGAACCCTGCTGGAGGGTTTCTCCCAAGGTGCTTCCCTCAGAACCAGTCTCTCTGAAGGCCGCTGCCCAAATTCAGAATTCCCACAGAAAAGCCCCATGGATGACTGCTAAGGAGGTTTTTGGTTTCAGCTTTGTGCCAGGCCTGCTGTTGTAATGACCAACTCACACTATTCCTAACTCTATTTCTGACCAATCAAAATTGCCAGTTATTAAACCTAAAATCTCAGTGTTACCAAATTGCTTCAGAGAGAGTTGTCATCAACTCAAAGGGAGCTAAGTGAGGGCAGAGAGTCATCCTAGTCACCACACAGACTTCTCCTGGAGGATGTGAGCTGTATAGTTAATTCATCACACAGAAAGCAAGGGGGTAATTAAGATGTCTCACATAAAGAGCAGTTGAGAACACTAGTCCTGGCTATGATTCCCTGTCTCTGTCTTGACACACCAGTGCTATTTTCTATCCTCTCATCACTTACCAAATGTTAAACCTCCCAGCGTCTTATTTGTCTATAACTAATCATTACTGGCAACTGGCCACAAAGTTAAAAACATCCAGTGGTACTGCTCCATGTAGTTTTCAGGGAAAAAACCCCTTAATTACATGGTGAAACACCAGAAAAAAACCCCTTAAACAATTACATGGTGAAACACCAGGATACAGAGAATAAGGATCATATTTCTGACTCTGGGATCCATACTATCGTTTCACAGTACTACATTACTGCATTGTATTACTATATATACCGGCACATGTATTTATAATTTGCAGGTCCAGATCTGGACACAGAAACTACAGCCCTTCAAAGAAGGACAATAAGAAGAAAAGCTTTCTTCCAAACACTCAAAGTAATTTACTTGAACCTTTCATTTCTTTTTCATGCATTAGCATTTTGAGAGTATGGCACAAAATGTGTCTTGATTTTGAAGGGCTTACTTATCTCTGGTGTGTGTGGTCTTTCATATGCAAATCAGACAGTATTTCTTCCCTTGAACAAACCCCATGCTCAGTTTATACAAAAATCTAGATTTACATGCCTAGAAGAAATATTATCCCCCATTTATTTCCAAGCTCATTTTGAAGTACAATCCAAACTCTGGTGATAAAGAGACTGACCCACAACCACTTACCATTTGTCCAAATTTACCCAGCTTTGGCAACCTTCTTTGCCTACACTTCCAGGATTTCTGCATGTTGTTTGGACAGAAGTTCACTCAAAAGGGAAAAGGGTTGCTACAGATCAGCAGTGCACAGCTGGTGTTTTTGTGGGTTTTCTATATAAAACCTGGAATTCCCAAAGTTTTTGGTTTTTCACACAATGTGAAGATACAATGCTGATTTAACAGCCCAGAATTGCCCAAACCATTCACTTCTGTGAGAAGCATGAATAAGCACGTCAGGACAAACTAGCATAATCTGTGCCAAAACTCACAGCATTTACATTTGCTTAGCACCTAAACTTTGACCCTACTGTCCTGATCCAAATGAGCATTAGATCTGAGAATGTTCTGGTTCAAGCCACCCACTGGTAGCCTTTCAGAAACATATAAGACACATTCAGATCAGCTTCTGTAATATGAATGTTTAATCCTAGATCCATTAAATTCAGCAGTGAAATTTTAGCTGCCTTCTATGGTATTGAATGGAAATAGTCTGAAGTAAATGAAAATTTTCTACTTACTCCAAGGTGGCATTCTAATACAATAGCTGACAGACACTATTAATATAATATTAAGTTTCTCACCCCTAAGCTCAGTCTTTGAAACAAAGACTACTAGTTCTCACACAGCAATTTTAGCATCAGTTAAATATAATCAAGAACAGGGAGAGTCCTGGGCTAGACTGGGGTAGGTGGAAGGGATATCTATCAGGAGCCTGTTGTGTCCAGACTTAAAAAAAAGAAGACTTGACGAATCCTTATCTACAGGTGTCAGATGGGAGGGAGTAGAAAAATGGTCAGACTCTACAGCTGCACAGTGGATAGAGGAGAAGCAATAGACACAAGCTGCAACTTAGGAAACTTCCAATAAAAAAGAATATATTGTCAGAGTGGTCAAGCACTTTGCCTCTTTGCAGTGTTCAGCACTTCAGGTCTCACTGTAAAAGCTTATTCATGCTATAATTTTGATGTTTCTATTTGTAATTCCTGCTCTGGGTAACACTTAAAAGGCAGTGCTACACTCAGAAAATATTATTTTAAAGATGCTATACATGTATTTTTGCAAAGGACCTCTGAAATTTTACAAGCTATTTTTTTTTTTCAGAAGTGTCTGATCCTTTCATTTATTCCCCACCTGAAATCATCCTGAGGTGCATAATCATTCCTGCAGGAACCAACTGATTTCACAGATTATTCTTTCAGTTGAGAAATAAGCAGGATGATGAAATCTGCAGGGAAAAAAACATTCTTGAAAACTCCCCCTTGAAAAGCATTCTTGGAAAGCATTCCCCCACCCCCCAATCTATAAAACCAGAACAGCAGGTAAACAATATATGTCACAATTTCCAAACTTTTTTTTCAGAAAAAGAGAAAAATGATAGTCCTAATTCAGCAAAGTAATGAGGTATCTGGACAATCTATGAATCGTGAGTGTTGGCTAAAAAGATGCCTCTCTGAACTTAAGCCAATGTTGAGTTATTGTGTCCTCTCCTTTTCTCATTTCCCTTGACCAAAGGACTCTTTTCTATGTGGCAGATATATCAGAAGAGCTAAGGAAACTTCACACATACCATCAATTGGTGAGTGCCACTCTCAAGTGGAGTGTTAGTATAAGTCCATGTAGCTCTGCCCTCCCCCACAGCAGCTGAATTAAGCCATTTCTGACATCTCCAGAATGTCATTTAACCCAACACTCTATGGGAATAAAGTTGGATTATAGCCCTCTCTTCACATCTGCATCAAGTAATGGAGGCACCTGAGGCAGAGTCTCTTCCAGTATTACATCTCTTCCCGAGTTCTTCTGCTTCCCAGAGTAAGATATAACACTCTCTTATTAGACAAAATCCTGCTCATTACACTGACTGAATCAGAAATACAAAGAGCAGGTGCTTCACAGTGACAGCAGAACACAATGGGTCTGAATCTTCTATGTGCCACTTTCATACAAGGTCAATTGCACCTATAATTAATTTATACAAGCTGAACCCTCAGCTGCTACCTTACACAGCCTTGCAAATGCACAGGCTGCACAAAACTGTATTGGCAATTAATTTGTCAAGAAAATGCTAGGGAAGAACAACACTGGTAATTTATACCATAGATATTCAAATGAAACATCTTGCCTGAGTAATTTAATGCCAGAAAATAGGAGAACCACAAAGCCGAACAAAGAGTTGGAGTCTTCCACCAGCTATTTCTTGAAGGGACATTACTGTAATGTGTTATGAGCTAATTTCAGACAGAGTAGAAACACATGCTTCCTCACTGAACTATTCTGGACAGGTTTTGGCATTAAAAATGGTTATGAAATTATAGATGCACATCCTATGGACAGCAACTAGGATGACAAAGGATGATAGAACTCAACCAGAAAAGACCTGTATGGAAGACACTCTGTGTTATCCTGAGAAAGTATGGGTTAGCTCTTGAAAAGACATGTTGCATTCTAGTTCTTAACCAAAACAAAAAAAAGTGCATGACTGACTGCATACCCTTCTTATTCTACCACTCTTAATATATTGTCGTAGGTATTGGGACCCCCAACATTTATTACCAACAATCCTCTCCAATGATAACACTAGTGATTGTAGTCGTTGTAGTGTTACTTTTTGTGTGTAGCTGCTGCAGATACTCTGGGAGCCTTGGTGAGAATTGTAGAATTTCCAGTCTTGAATAAAAACCTATCTCAAATCCTGATGTTCCAGAGTTCCACCCTGCTAAATGACTTCCTCGAATCTTCTACCAGTATCTTTTAGAGGCCTGGACCAGCTGACTTAAAGGAACTAAAATGCCTCAGTCCATAATCCCAGACAATGTTTGCCTGGAAAGCTCTCACCTCAGCAGTCAAGAAGAAGGGGAGAAGAAGGAATTCTTCCTGGCGGCAGAAGTTAGGTAAAGCATTTCAAATCTTATTGACAATAGAATAGTTCATAATTTAAACTGTAAGAAACATATTTGTAGATGTGTTCACAACAGATGATGGGGAAAACTACACTTCTATGTAAAAATAATATGCAGTACAAAAAGAGCCCCTTTATTTTCTAGCAGTATTGCCAGTTAGGATATTACAGCTGTTTGAAACAGGCGTCCTTAGCACCAAGATGATCCATTTTCCTGACTTGTGTGTCTTAGGATGATTTAGTGGGATAAACAAGAGTATTTCTGAAGGAGCAATGGTAGAGCAAGCAAAACTAGGCAAAAAAAAAAAAAAATCTCCTTAGCTATCTGTCTGGTTATGAAACTGAGAAGTAGGTCCTTCGGGGAAAATATGAAAGCAAAGAAGGATAATTTGGAAATTGCCTGACCACTGTTAAAACCACTTTCTCCAAGCAAAAATTTGTTGCTAAACTTGAAAAAAGTTGTGTTAATATAGGTTAATATAGATAGTAGGATTTGCCCCTTGATTTTTTTTACATAAGCCATTTGACAATAAGGCATATCACTACTAGATTTGAATCCAGCTGTACTTTACTCTCAGCAATATTTCTGAAATATATCCTGCTGAACAGAACATGATAAAACAAATGAAAATGGGATGTAGAAGCAAAAAGAATATTTTAAAAGAGGCAGGTAGGAAATAAAATTCATATAGAATTGAAAAGTCTTTGAAAAAAGTGAGAGGAGATGAGGGGAGCTCTGCATACAACTTCTGCAAAAACACAATTAGTAGATCTCCTGTGTGATAAAAATATCACTGTTCACAGACTCTATGTGTACTTCAGCTATAAAAAAAGAGAACAAAAGAGCTGTATCTTGAGCAGTGTGGATATATATATTTAAAAGTAAAAACAACAAACAGAATCCCCACAAGATCAGCTGGAAACAGTCTGAGGAACTGCTCAGGGGGGTGAAACCATCACTGTTTAGAGGGTACAAATAAATTCAGTCACCCAGTTTGACAGTCAAGGTAACCAAGCCTAAAATATAGGATGGATGAGATGTAATCATGAGTAACTCATCCAGCGTATTATACAATAACTATAAAGCAGTGGACATATCTCATTATTGAAATATCATTCAACTTTTTGGCTTCTCTCTGGTGCCATCAAAGGACTGAAAATAAGTCATCTTCCCAGCAAGTGAAAATATGGGTAGCTTTAAAAGGGAAAAATGTGGTAGAGAGAATATACCAGCTTCCACAACATAGGCTTTAGAACAGGAGAGAGAACCGAGACCCAACATCTCTGGCTTTGAAATCCCACTTTTTCATTCATCTCCTGGGAATCCATGAACAAATCATCTCTTCTCTTGCCTTCATTTACTTGTGAAGAAACTGGAAGTGATGCATGTGTGATGGGAATTTGAAAATTCTGATTTGATCATCACTTGAAAAGCTTTTTAAAATGTAATATGGGAATGTTGGAGAAGTGCTGCAGTTGTACACCCTCCCTTGGTTTCTATTCACAGGTGTATGAGACAGAGGGCCAACCCGGGGTTTTTTAAAATTAAAATTGTTACAACCTGGATTAATTATTTCTGCTCTCAAGAGAGAAAATTTGAGTTCGTAGCTGTTGGGAAACTTGAAAATAATGTCAGTGGCCATAAAACCCAGTTCCATGTCGATTACACTATTGCCCGATGAGAAATGCAGTGTAGGCACTCCAATCTACCAGCTGACTAATGCTTCACACCCAAGGACAAATAATGTATTACAATTCACTAAGAAAGGAGGCCATTTCTATAGCACAGTAATCTCCACATAGTAATTGTTTGATGATTTTCAGCTGGAAAAAAATATGCAAATAGGATCAATAAACAAAGAGAAAAAAGCTTTGAAACAATGATGAATACAGATAAAACAGCTCAGTGAAACAGAGCTGTTTCCAGAGATGTTCCAGATGGCAGCCAAGCATGAGCTAGGAAGCACTGCAGTGTCTTTTCTGAATGCAAAAAAAAAGAAGCAAATGCTCAAAAATAGGCCCTAAAGTTGTACTTAGACAGGGAGAAAAGCCTAGTATTAGTTAGGGCTAAGGATTGTGAGGTTGAAGCAGACAAATCTGTGTCAGCTCATTTACAATCACTAAATATCTTCTCTTTTTTTGACACTTTGGCCAAAAATGTTGAATATCCTGCTTTAAAAAAGGACTGTGGTCTACCATGCAGGTCACCTTTTCTGGGTGCTGTACTTCATTATTTGTCTGGGTACCTTTATTTCATACTTTTTGCTAAGATTAAAAAAAAAAAAAAAATCTCCAGGAACTGTCATTATTCTGGCTGAGTTTCCCTGAGTAATTCCGTTCCCACTTGGAGATTAACAATAAAAATTCCCTCAGCTCTCTCTGGGTTTTCATCAAATGTTGCCTGAAAATATCACAGTGCTATCCATCCATTCTTTCTGCCCTCAAGTTATCAACCAATATTGCTGACCAGAAATAGCCCCACAGATGGCATGATATGAGAATTTATATTCCAAGGCTGAGAAAGAGCAACGGCACAGTGTCTGTTGTGGTTCAGTGCAGTGGTTGAATAATGGTTAGCTCCATTTCATGTGCAAACCTTACCTGTTGAGTGCATCAGCTGTGAAACCAGAGGCATGAACCAGAAGCATCATGGCATTAGACTGTAAAACACAGAGCATGCCAAGAGTAGTAAAACAGAAGAGAAGGCCTGCTCCTTTTTTTTTTTTTCACCAGAAAACCAGAGACTGGCCAGACAATGCCATTGAGTTGTACAACATAACCTCCTGATTCAAACTTACCAGACCACTCTGGCTTGTGGAGTTACTGTACAGGCGATTCCATCTTTCAGAGTTCGTAATGGAAAGTTGGCAGTGCAAAAGTTGCAAAGGTGGGTCATTTTGTATTCAATGGATTTCAAAAGAGGGCTGGTTTGAAGAACAGCGGTGTGGATGCTTTTCCTAATATTGTGTAATTTTTGTTATACAAACACAAGTTTGTTGCTTTCAGTCACCATTCAGAATTGATGCGAAAAGAGCGCAGGTCTTGGTGTGGATAAAAGGCCCATGTAAGTATGCAGCAGACAACCACTGATGTTACTTTGTTTACCTTCTGGAAACTGCACATTTCACTTTGATAGAACATTTGTCTGAAAAGCAATCACAGATTGAGCTGGTGCTTTGAGATGAGCATTGTACTAACACAGAATAGACTACAAAAAGCTGAAAATTACTACAGAGGTGCTGTGAGCAAGATGAGATTGTTGGATGGGTCCCATTTGACACAGGGAAAAGTGGTCACATAAGGCATGAAATCACAAAGGTTACAATTGCAAGGACTTCAGAAAGGGGCAGCACTTCAGAGAGATTTGTACTTTCTCATTTTTGCTAGGTTTTTTTGTATGGCAGGGTAATTTTGTGAAAAGAAGGAGAGTTGAGTAGTTTGCAATATGGAAGGCTGCTCTTACTTTAGAACAGCCTACAACAGCAATTTCTATAGTTCTAGGACCTGTCAGATACTCTGCCATAGCCAGGAAGGACACTATCCTGGAAAATAAAAGAAATAACTTAGAAAAGAAGCACTAGTTCAATTATAGGACCAACGTAAAGCAGTTTTCAAAATATTATTGACATGTGGACTTTTAATCTGGCATGCAGTAGGAGATTAAAAAAAGAAGTCATCCTAGTAATAGTCTTCCATTCAAATACTGCACTGACAGAGAATGTGGTTCTTCACTGTCTCCTCCCTCACAGTTTGTCTTGCAGTTGGTCTCATACCAGTCATTTCCATTTCCTTCACTGTAACACAGTTGTTCTGCTGCAGTTCCGTGTAAGAAATTAAAAACATTCAAATAATCACTGTTACATATTATGCTACAAGCATGTACTGCTGCTGGCCTCTTCATGTTTACCCTAGACTTACTTCTATTTTATGCTGGCAAATTCAAAAGATTTTCTCCCAGGGTAACCCACATCATTTATATGCGGCATATATTATGGACAAAACTGAAATCCTAGTATTTTCCTCTAAAAATCATGAAAAGAAGAAGATTGTTTGGGTCAAATAGTAGCACACTATATAATTTATCCAAATTACTTTAATCACTGAGGTCCACATATAATCTTTTATAAATTAGTACAGAATATTTCATGTAATTTAAAGACTGACAGGAAATCTATGCTTGCTTGCGCTTCTTTTCATTATTTGAATGTTAATCCTGGAAAACAATTCTAAAAACATGAACAGTTTGTTGACTTTGCAGTATTTTTTCTTAATACTGCAAAGAGGGGACAACTACATGTAATTTAATGATGTAGAGCATAAAAGACCAAAAGGGTAAAATCAGATGAACCAGACTAGATCTTTTTATTAATGGGTTTCATTTGATTGCTCCTTAGGGCAGGAAATACACCTGCTTTCATAATTGTATGTGTCCAGTGAAGATATTCTAGGCCTAAATATACCTGTAAGGCAGCACAGCAGAAAATGTATGTTTTTCAGAATTTGAAAATTCATTCACTGAATTAGGCATTGGCCAATTAACTTGTGATTCTGAAAACAGATATAAGAATAGAAATTTTTGTATTGCACATGGTAATCATCAAAAAGAGAGAAGATTCATCTTTGATATTGCACAGCCCCACTTTCACTGAAATTCAAGAACAACACAAATCTGACCTGGCTTTGTTTACCCAGAAAGAGAACATTATAGGCAGTCTGGTCTTCCCTGAGTGAGAAACCCAGCAGAAAGAAACATGTTTTACAGATCAGAGATGTCAGGATCTGAAGCAACATCAGATGTTTCTGTACAACACAGCAAAACTACAATTTCTTGCAAGGCAGGTCACTGAAATTTTGGAGACCAATGGTTTGGATGCATGTGTGTGGGCATGCACAGCACGTGTATATAGACATTACAGCTGGCTCACAGATGGGATTAGAAATACACAGCTAGAAAGAGACACAGTACAACCAATGCACTGTTGCTGCAACAAGTATTTTTTCTTCCTTAATTCCACGCTGTATTAGTTATCTGAAGAAGATCCTTGGTTTTTCTTGGAAAGATTCCTGTCACAAACAGCAAAGTAGCCAAAACAAGTACTTTTTTGTGTCAGTTTAATTTTACTACCAGCTGTAAATAGAAACACTTATAGACTAGTTTTGTCAGATGCATCCAACATTACTTTAAAATTAGTGAAAGGATTAGTAAGAGAGACCAGACAAACTGTAAGATGGAACAGTTGATTATGAGTTACCCTCTCATCTAGCTTTTTTTAACAATTCCTTGACTAATATAAAGAGGAAGATCTCAAGCACTGCACAAAATCCCTGTATGCAGCAATTTTATAACACACAAATCTTACCTGCTCTCAGTATCCAACCTAAGTTTATGGCTGTCTTCACAGATAAATTGATACTTTATAGAAATTCATACTTCAAGAGCTATGATATTTTTGTCATTTAAGTGGAGATTTTCCAATGAAAATGGAGTTACGGGAACTCAGTATTTTATTAAACAGCTGTTATGATTTCCATTTAATTGAGCCAGTCTAACCAAAATACATTCTTAGCCATTCATCTGGCCAGAGCATTATGAAGACCAAGTGCTTAAAATGACCTTTGCTTAAGTCCTTGGCTATTATAATAACCATTTATTTAACAATCTTTCTCTTCTAAGTAAATGGTACAATTTTCCCCACAACTTCACAGTGGGAGACATCACAGTTTCCAATGTACTTTCGCACTGTTGATGTGATTGATGTTTCTTCATGCAGCAGGACTATGTTCACATGGTCAAATGTTTTGGTCCTCAGGAATCAATACATTTATTAGCAACAAGACATCCCAGGTCAAAACTTCATCTTTTAATCAACAACAATGAACATAAAGGGTATGAGTTTGTCCAAATATTTGACTATGTGAAGAAACAAACCAGCAAAGCTTCTGGCACAAAGAGTGCTGAGAAACAGCTGCATATTTGTTCTACGTTTTCCCCCAGCAAAGCATGTGATCCCAAGAATGCAGCTATTGTCCCTTCCCTCTGAAATACTCTCAGGACTCTCAAGTCTCTGAGATACGCATCTTCGGTCTCTCTGCCATAGGAAAATCTCAGTCTGTGGTTCATAGGAGGTTTGGCCATCTCTTTTTGCAACAAGTATTTAGGAAAGCATCAACAAACTCTTCCCACAGCTGACCAAAAAGAAAAGGGCAATTCAGTTATCCAATGCACAAAGCAGCCAAGTCAAAATGCATTGAAAGTACAATGCAATACTTGCATCATACTTCTGCAATGTTCCACTGATGTAAGTCCATAGTAGTGTCATTTACTTTACAGAATACATCTGGAGCCATTATAGAACACAGGCATGTCCCAGAATATTGTGATTGTCTCACGGCTTTAGAGATGGGTGGTAACTCAGAAATGCATAATGATCTCTGCTGATGATATCTCTCCTTTTCCCATTTGCTTAAAGGGAAATATATATATATATATATCAAAAATATAAAATATATAGAATATATATATAAATATATATATTTATATAATATATAATTTCCCAAACTACATTTACTTGCAATTTACCCAAAATGTCTAAGATTGCCTCTGTTATTATCAAAACCTGATGTGTACAATACAGGTACTTCAATAAAATACAGATTTTCCTGAATGATTTAGCTATACCAAGACTTCCAATATGACTTCCAAAATGTTATTTCCAGGAAAATAAAATTTAAACAGCATGGGGGAGATTTAGATATTTGTAGCTTCACAAGGTGATAATGAAGTGGAAAAAAGTAAAGAAACATCTTGGAAGTAATTTTCTTAGAGCATTATTGACTGGAGATGGTGAAAGTGCTATGAAATCTGCCAGAAATTACAAACCTACCAATCAGCGAATGTTAGCTTCTTGAACAAGAGTATGTAAGGATCAGAGCTTTGTATCAAAAGATAAAGACAAGAAAATAGAATATGGAAGTGTATGAGAAAAAAGTTCCATTGCAGCCAACAAACAAAATTTAACCTGAAACCAAACCAGCTCAACCAGCTCCTTCTCCTTAAAATGGTTTGGGCAAAATATCAAGCACAAGAGAGGCTGCTAACTTGACTTGGACAATTCTGCAAGCACAGAAACTATGCTGCTATAGAGTTAAGGACACTTCTTCATTCCTCATTCTCAGGATGAAAAGAACACAGCTGTATTAGCAATCCAGTAGTTAATGTATACATACATACATACATAGTTAGAAAATGAATAAAACTCCATATTTACTTTTATATTTCCAAGTTGAGCAGATGATGAAATGTACAGTACACTTCTCCCTATTCCTTTTCTTTGCCTACCCGACAACTTTTGGCAAATGGTTCCATGCAAATACATTAGTCTGAATGGTTGAAAACTGTTTCCTCCCATCACTTGAAAAAAATGTCTTAACAGAGAAGGCAGCATTGCTGGATATACTGAAGCTTTCTTTATATGTTTCCAGATAAAAATGCTTTTTAAAAACATCGTGCAAATAAGAAATTACAGCTTCAATCACTAAAATACAGCAAAGTTTTATGCAACCATAAAGCAGGATGTCATAGAGGTAAAAGTTCTTTTTAAAAGGAAGTGTTTCCAGCAAGCTGATAAAGTTCTAATCTTCAGCTCACTATCTGAACGTCATTGCTATGAATCAAATGAGTTCAAATTAAAAATAAAACATGGAAAGAGTGATGTGAAAGCTGTGTTCTCTTTGAATACCATCAAATAATAAAACATACAAAATTTCTCTTTCACATTAAGTAAAACTGAGAACTGAGGGGCATAGAGGAGAAAAAAAACCCAACAAACTATGTGAAAAGAGGAAGAGAAGAAACTACATTACCCCAGCTTGATCCTTGTGACCACTCAAAATCTCTCATTTTGTAAAATTAATCCAAAAGCTTCTCTTTCTTGCTGAACACCTATAACAACACAGTTGAAAATATACAAAGAGAAAATTATTTAAGTGTTAATAAAACAAGTGTATAAAAATCACTGCATTTTTTTTTCACCACTTCTCACAGTGTTGAAAGAAGAACCAGACACTGACCTAAACAAACCCTTAACTTCTGGTAGGTACATATATATTTCCAGTGACCCTAAATATAGGACTAAAAATGATTGAAATTAATCTTTAGTTAAATTTGGAAATGTGGCCTTGTAGTCTCAATGTCTGATTGCAGTAATGCTGTTCTGCGTTTCTCAACACATTATGGGATTTCCAATGATTCTCACAAAAGTGTCCACCAGGAACCTACTGCAGCTACAGTGGCCCAGCATAGAATGAACAGAAGAAAGTTCAACACTAGATGGCAATATGCTTTAGCAAAATATTTATCTGAGGTGCCTGTAGATAAAGGCAAATATTCTTCAAGCTATTGTACTCTTTCTTGGTTCTCATGCATGTTTAGACAAACAGTTTTTATTTGGTTTGCCCTAAAACTCTCATTTCATGCTATTGTATTTTTCTTATTGTTTGCTTTAAATTAAGTTTAGACAGTACTCTGATCCAGGCAGAAGAGATTCACAGTTTAACAGAAAATATGTTATGAATTATTCACTATTTAGTGTGTGTGGAAAGCATGTGCAGAATCACATGTGGAATGTTGACCAAACCCCTCCTGCTTGGCAAACTGTAAATCAAAAGGAAGCATGTTTTGAGGGCTACCACAAAATGTTGTAAATCATAACACAAACATAACCATCTATCTTTCAAACTCAGGATTCCTTTGGGTAGCATTTTTTCCCATTACCTGAAGCATTAAACTTGCTTATCCACTTTTTGCTCTCACCTAATCAAATAGCTTCCACCAAAGCTCAAGTCTCTTATGCTGCTGGAATAGCCTGGATTGTGCTACAGTTATTCAATGTACTTTGGGTTAAAAAATCAAAGTATTCTCTACTTTGTGTAGGGTTTTTCCCAATCTGTTGGAAAGATCAACATGTTATAAATCAAACCAATAAACCTATACTTTGTAAAACTAAACCAACATTATAATAATCAATTGAGTTGCTAAATAATGGGTAGCTTGGTTGTTTCCAAGAATTATCCGTCTCAGCAGTGGCAGAAGCTCAGAAAGGCCTTGGTCAATTCCCTGCATGATTTCAGGTGCATCTTCCTTTTACTGGCACTTCTTTTTCTACCAAATTGGGTCCTTGAAGGTATTACCACTCCCACACACAACTTATTCTCTCTTCCCTATCCCAAAACAAAACAACAGAGTGATTGCCAGTACAATTTTCTCTGTTCTCCATTTTAGGTATCGGTCTCTGGATAGTTTGTCCCATATTTCTGCAAAAGACAATTTTATGCTTTTGGTGCTCTTTATGGGTGTGTCTGTGAAGACAAATATGGACAACACAAGATTACAGTAGGTAAGAAAATGGGACATTACTCAAGGTACTTTGTTGAGTAGTGCAATACCTGACAGAACAAACTCATTATTACTTCTAAATTAAAGGAAAGTTTGAAAATTTCTATTACCCTGACAGGCAATATTTATTTTACTTTGATTTAAAGTGAGAGAAACTGCACATATGACCTAAAGGAAAAATATACAGTTTGTTTCTAACAGCCATATTGACAGTCAATGCAAATTCCCTTGGAAATACCAAGGAGAGCTTTGAAACACACCATCACCAGGCAGTATAGTCAGTTTTAATAAAGGCAGTGTAGTGACATAAAAGCACAGTCATCCATTTTAACAGTTTTGACAGTTTCATTCAGAAAACTTTTGTAGCAATATTTAAATAAATCACCAGCCTCTCAAGAAAATATCTGATTGAAAAAGATTTGAAATGTGCCATGAAAGCATGCATATTTCCTAGCATAAAATGCTTTACTAATTTAAATGAAGAAGAGCAAAGATAACCAAAACCTCCAAGAATCCAAAGACTCTGAAAGATGCTAACAGTACAGAAACAGAACAGAAAGGAGGAGGGGGAGGAATTAGCTCTGAAGGAATAGCTAATTTATTAATTCTTCACTACTAATTCAGGGTTTAAGTACCAAAAAATAAAATACTCACAGGGGTCAATGACACTGATTACCAGAAAGATACAATGTTTATGAGAAATTGCTGGCTTATATTTTAGCTCAGATGGTATTTTTATAAAGGACTTTTTGTTTTTTATTTCAATAGAAATAAAAAAGTTATTGAGAGAACATTTATTCCCTCCCACATATTTGCATTTCAAATCTTGCAGCATTGTGCTAGGGCATGATCAGAAATCATTCCAGCTGAGCAGAACAATTGCTTTAATCATAGTTATTGTAGCCTATCTCAAAGTTAAATACAGTTATTAAAATTTAAAGAAAGCAGCAACCCAAACCCTTCAGGTATTCCAAGGTGCACAAGGACAATAGCTTGATGCTTGATTATATACAGGGAGATTGGACTGATGTCAGCACCTTCACAAAACACTTCTGCTTTATGCCCAGGCTAGACAGCTGTGGCCATGGCTAGCTGGAAGAAAATGTTCTTTCAGTACAAGTAATGTTTCATCTCTCATTGTCAAAACAGCATGATCCTGTTGGTCCATACAACTCATTAGCAAGTCTAAATAACTAGATAGTGTCAGTGGTGTAAAGGGCTCCATCTCCTAGCCATTTGCTACAACCCTTACTTCTTTCCTGCAGTGGCAGTCTGGTTATGGGATTCAACCATCCATCACACTCAAGCAAGGTTACTTGAATTTGTTCACAGAATTTGGGAAAAAAAAGAATAATGGAATTTTGCACTGCACAAAATCCAGGTTTGTGACTGGATCAGTGGATGGCCCAAGACCAAAACAAGCACCACCACTCCGTGGAATACTGCCAGCTAAACCCCTTTGTTCTTATATTATAGTAATTATCTGTTAAAACACAACTACCAAACTGCATCTTAACTGGCAACTCCTCCATGTAAGTGTATTTTATGACCACAAAGTTGATGAGTCATACAGAACTGGAGAGATAGTGCTCACATATGAGAGGAGGGAGTTTTACAGTCCAGCAAAACTCCAGATAAAGGTGCTGAGAACATCATCAGTAGAAGAGCTGTGTAAACCTAAAGGAAAATATATGTGGAGTAAGTTCATCAGCTTCTAAACAGTTACTCTATATTTGTATCAGTGTAATGGAGAAGAAGCTGGCCACTGTGCAAAAAAAAAGTATTTTGTCTCAGATGACATCCAGAGTGCAGCTTTGGACCCAAAAAGAAGGCAATTGCCTAGAACACTGAATGGCCTGAGAACAACCACAGTTACATTCCTTACAAGTCCCAACACTGACTTCTGATTCCTCTTTTCTTCTGCATATCAAGGAATGATCAGAGAATATGAGGCAATAAATGATGTATTCTGCCAGCAATAACAAGGACATCATGCAGAGCTCTTAAGAGCCCCAGCTACCAGGGAAGATCACTTTATTTTCAGGACAAAGGTACTCCATTTTGTTGATATTCATAACAAGCCTTAACCCAACTCCTCAAAGCAGCTGGACATGCTTCTAACAGTCTGAAAATGTCCAGAAAAGAGTGTTATTGAATGAGTATTCTTGCATGCCAGCACTGAAATAATTAACAGAAAATGTCTATCTGATTGGGGCAGAATTCATGTTGAGCCAAGGGTAGTGTGTCCCTGAGGCAAGGCATGGTGACATGACATGCCTTTGTTTTCCTAGCACAAAGGACTGAAGAAGTCTGTGTTAAGCATTAGCCAAATAAAGGCAGCTGATTCCTATCTATTTATCTATTAAGCCAGTGGCTTGGAGTTGGATTGTTTTTGTTGTTGTTCTCACTCTTGGTTTATTGCAGCCAAAGAAATGATACCATCACTTTTCTTCATCATTTAACCAAAGCATGTAAACAGGAGACGAAGAGGTACACTGTAAACCAGAGCAAACCTTGAACTCTCTTGACACATATAGCTGTGATCTGACTGGAGCTGAGAAAAGAAGATGAGGAAAAGTCATGGAAGCGGACATGGACATCAAAACTGTCCAGAAGCCACAGGATCATGACATCAGAGGCTCTAATAACAATCCCACTAAGGAGTTGTTTCAGGCAGTGGAGGCAGGGTGGGCAGGTTGAAATCCTGCTCCACCTGCCTCCTTCTCCCCACACTAATTTTACACTGGAGGCTTCTTCTAACATGCTTATCACTGTACCTTCAACCAATTCTGACCCTTCTCCATTGTCAATGAAGAGGTAGCATCTCAAGCTGCAAATCCAATCCTACCCTGTGTTTCCAGATTTAATTCTACACTCAAACATGGAGGGAGGGGGTAAGCATCACAGCCTGGAAAGCATTCTTCATATTGTAATTTGGGGGTAGAGGATCAAATACTTTTAGCTTTCAAATACAATATTAGCACTTAAACCATGAAACAATTTTAATGCACTGGAGCATTGTTAATGAACATTTGCATTCCCTCAACAATGTCAAAGATCCAGCAACATCTCTTAACACCATCTTCAGATATTACAGTACAGAACACAACACAAAGCTGTACTTCTCCTTGCTTAGTAATATTTAGTTTATCATGATCCCATAAATATTTCATCAAGTTTATTGGTAAGATAAAGGCATGTGATCTACACCTCATATATTGTCCTTTGTACTCCTCAGGAAGTGAGAGATGTACAGTTATTACCTTTATCATTATCTTCTCCTCTTCCACCTTCAGCTGTTGCTTTAACACAGGCTGCAAGCATATTAAGGAAGCAGTTACCTTGACTTTGGAACAGCTACAGTTTACACACCTCTCACCATGGCACAGCACATTGCTTCATTCTCCCTCCGTGACCTTCAACAGGAACAGAATTCATCAACATGGTGTACTTAAAAACAATTCCAGCCCTTTACATGTCTCTTCTCACAGAATTCGAAGCATCAAGATCAGATCAAAGGAAGCAAGTATTTTTCACATTTTGTTAATATTTTTACAATATTTACACCAATGTTTTGTTATCCCCAAAGTAAGAGTAATTTTACCTTCCTAGTTAAAGAAGTCTCACATAAAGTGTGAGACAATGGATGCTTGAAAAGATGAAAGCTAAATCTTTCTGCTCCTTTTGTAGGTCTGCAGTTTCTCCTAGACATATCTACAGTGTAGGAAGAACCTGAATGGAGCCTTGCAATTCTGAGGGCTTGCCTATTTTTTCGGAGTTGGTCTATTTAAAAATCTTGTCTTGCAGAGCAATATATTGTAGGAGTAGTGTGTGATGCCATGTTCTCTAGAAACAGTAAAACAGACTCTTCAGAGAAATTTTTGAGGTATGAAGGGTGTGTATTCAGGGTATGAATAACTTTAATCAGTTGACCCATATGTCCCCCCAGGTGCCTCCAAAATAAAATGCAAAAAAAAACCCAAAAAAGGTATTTTCTTTTATTTTATATTTAATAAAAATTTCATTTGCCCATACTTACTAGGGACACAAACTTCAGTTTTCTTTTAGCTGTTGTTCAGTGAACAAACAACATTTTTATATTTCTGAATATTTTAAAATTGTCAGATAAAAGCAGAAATGAAAGTGTGACCTCTGGATGTTTCACGCAAAAATCTCTTTAGCTCTGACTAAAGATATCTGTGAAAGATACAACATTGTTACCTCAGGAAGGAGAACTGATCCTCCATGACAAGTCTATATCTAATAATCACAAGAAAAGTTTTGTTATGTGCCTTAAACTAGCTTGAGATTATATAAACTCTTTGGGTAACAACATGATAATTTTTTTTAGTAATTTCTTTTAAATACTTACAGAGAGCTTTTGATGACTAAGAAACCACCCTTAATTTTAAGATATTAACAGGACTTCCATTAACACACGAGTGGGATGCAACATAGATCAATAACTTGCAAGATAAATCCTGTCTCTCGCAATGGTGTTTCTGAGCTAGATTTTTTTTCTTATTTAAAATATGCTGGGGAAATGACAGAAACAACTCTTGATATATGCACACTGTAACAATGAGAGTGTTTGCAGCAAGGGAAATTTGAAAATTAAAAATTTAACTGACTATGAAATTCTGGGGGACAGTTCTAGAAAACAGTGTCACATGCTTTGCCACTAGAGACAGAGTCAATCTACTAAAGAGGTTAAAAGTTCATTCATAGATCTTTATATTCTTTGCAATGAATTTACGCTTATTCCACTTCCTTTGCAACAAAACCTTCTGTTGCTTATTCCTCCTACAAATCACAGCCAAATCCAGGGAAAATCCAGAGATATATAAAAGGACATTTGTTAACACTGCTCCTTCTAAGTACAAAGTGTTCAGAGAAGACTGAAGCACTAGGAATGCAGATGGTTTAGTAGCTCTTTGGCTTGCTGTAAAATATCCACAGCATTTTCATATTTGGGAAGGCTGAGTGGCCCATACCAAATCCTGGTCAAATAATAGAAGGCCACCTCTAGCTCTTTACATCCCCCTGCCTTGTTGGGGCAGGAATTAGAGGCTGAGAGATTTCACTCCATGCTATACAGAAACTGAGTACAAATGTGAAATACACTTTTCATTTTATGAGTTCCTTTAAAAGCACTAACCCTAGAAGGGAAGAGAGGCAGGAGACAACTTCACAGCCCACTCTCAGATTTCACTAAGCACAACTGACTCCACCCCTCTGAGCCACATATGTACCATACGACCACATGCAGCCAGGGGCCTTGGTGTGCAGAAGAGCTGAAAGCTACCCTCAGGATGAGATCGAGACAGCTGGTCTGTGGAATTTGGAGTCTGTGTTTCATGTTCTGTCTTTTCTGCATCTTTCTTCACCAAACAACAGCTAAAAGAAAACTGAAGTTTGTGTCCCTAGTAAGTATGGGCAAATGAAATTTCTTCAAAACCTGTCACTTACTACTCTTCTTGTACTCCAGGGTAGGGAGGAGGGGGCACCTTTTCAAATATTTAAATGTTTCCTGCATTTTCAAAATTCATTAGTGCATTGTCAAAAAAACCCACAACCCTCAATTTTAAATAAGATTTTATAATTTTGTCTCCTTTGTGCACTCCTAGATGAACTTGCTTTCTGGATGGATATAGATTGCTTATTTTATAGCACTAAGAGAAAAATAACAGAGGATTCTGTTTTAAAATGTAAAAGAGGATTTCATAACTAAATACCAAGTGTGCAAAAACCTTCTTTACCATGGAACAGTTTCCACTTTTCCAGCGGTTTCAATGGATTAACATGCATAGTAAATTTCAGTATGTGAAACTCAAACAAGTGTACAATGACATTGAACAAGCAACCCAGAACCAGCGCTGTGAAACTAATGCTATTTGCAATTGTTATCATGTACCATTTGTTTGCAGGAAGCCTGAATCTTATTCTGAACATCACACACACATATAAATCATTTATATAATTTTTGTCCTGCAGTTTTTGATTTCATTTCTCCCTGCTTGGATTAAGAAATTAAAAAAAAATCTAATGTTAAAATTTTAGAATTGTATATGGCACATATCTACAAGAATTATGCGGCAAAGCAAAGAATTCATTGTACAAATGAAAAAATCCAATGTATCTATATAAATACATTTTTTGTCTGAGGTGAAACTCCAAAACAGGTTCAATGTGTTCAGAGCAACAGCTTAGCATGTATTGACATATTAGCACTTGTATCACCTCTTGTGATGAAAAAAGGTAGCATATGACTTTTTAAGGCTAATTTCTGCCAAGTAAGAGAACTTCACAGCAGTCAGCCACAGAACTGTTATCTTGAGTAATAGTTTGGGTTTTTTCCTTCTAAATGCCAAGTTAGTCATTCCAAAGTACTAATGTTAAAATATTTCTGCAAAATTATTTACATTCTTCTGTTTGTTTTCTATTTATTTAATGTTATGGTCTGTACCTCCTAAAATACATAAAACCTCTTTAAAATATAATAGGGTATCCTGTAGTTTTTAAAACTTGCAAGAATTTGTTTGAGCTAATTTATTCTCAGATGCCAAGAAAAGAACCAGTTATATGTGTCTAAATAAATTAAACAGGAAATGTAGCTATCTAGACTAAAGGCAAGCACCATTAATATACTTAGCACCTGTCAGATACAGTACTCACTGTCATTGTGTATTCCTTGTGACTACACTAATCCTTGTGATTACTTGTCATAATCACCACAAAAATACAAAAACACCAGTAATACAAAAACAATTTCATCTATCTTATCAGGTATTTCGCCATGGTGATCATACCCCACAGGAGTTTTTTCCAACTGATATGCATAAAGAAATTGCAAGACAACAGGGATATGGCCAACTTACCAAGGTGAGTTTGTTTCCCTGGGCCAAGAACTGAAATATTGGAAGATGGTGTGTTGATATTTGGTGGTTGGAACTCTGCTTTCACTTGGAGAATGCCCTTATTAAGTTGCCACTTAAGGACATCAAAAGAACTTACTAGAAAATACAGCAACATCACTCACTAATTTTAAATTAAACTGAGTCAGCCTGTTCTAGCCCAGTGTCAGTATATGTTGAACTTTTTGACTGCAGACTAGGGTCTTCTGGGAGGAGCCAGGCACTGGTGACCATCTCAGTTCACCTGTGACCATACAGGAAGCTTTAACCATCAGTAGCATAAGGTGATAGAATACACAACCCTCCCTCAATCTCTGCTGAATAGGAGTGCTTCCTAACTCATGAGCTATTAAGATCAGTCCTAGCAGTAACTTCTCTCATGCTATGACCAAAAAAATTGATTAAAAACTCAGCTATTTTAGTGCAGGCATTTGTGGAATCAGCTGTTGGTTAACCAGAAGCAGCTGAAGCAACCAGAGATATGGTATCAAACAGATGCTGTGCCTGCCTTGACTATAACTTCTATTACCTGCCACATCTTACAAATGGAGCCAAGGGTGAAGTGTACTATCAGACTATAAGGCAATATTTGAGCCTGGAGTGATTCTAACACCCCTAGTGCTCCCCTCTCACCAGAAGGACCCACTGTGTCTGGGTGCTTGTGCTTCATTCCTTTTTCCCCAAGATACGTTATTTGGACGGGAAAGAAAAAGCTGCTAGTGATTTGCCCAGTACTCAGAACCTGGCAGTCTCCCTGAAGTAGTTTAGAAGTGCCCAAAGTCTGGTTGTCCCAGATAAATGGCTATAGTGCACATGGAGGCAGACAGTGAGGTGTGTGTCTTTGTTAGGCACAAACACCTTATGTCCAGTGGGTCTCTCTCCTAGGGGAACTTGCCAGGTCTCCATCAAAATCAGAATAGAACAAACTGCCTGGGGGTTCCTTTTCCCCACTGTTCTTATGAGGCAAAACTGATATCCAAAGCAAAATCTGGCCTGTTTCTGCTCATGTCAATTGCCTTGAAGAAACAGGAGTAACAGACCAGCTTCCCAAAGCAGCTGTGACTCAGTCATTCCATATAAACGCTACGCAAGTTCAGCAATCCATGCCAGCTTGCTGCAGGGCATGGAGAACTTCAAGACCCAGGTGTCAGGACTTAACAAGACCCAGGTGTCAGGACTTAACAACATATATATTAGGCAAGTTGGGGCAGAAGCCTAAATCACACCTATACACTATGAAACTGGATGGACAATTCCAGCAAGAGAAAGAAGTGATCACAGGTCCTGAGTAACTTGGTCTGACCACATAGCTGACTTGGCTTTGAGCAGGAGGTTGGACTAGAGACTTCCTGAGGCCCCTTTCAGCTTGAATTATCCTCTGATCCCATGACTTAGAAAATTGCTTTAGGAAGCAATGAGTAATCACTGTACTTGAGATCCCAGTGTACAGTAATTATTACATGAGCAAAGCGGAATATATTTAAATTTCGGACAGGAAACACCAGGTACAAGTAAAAAGATGGCAGTATAGAGACTATTACAGGGACACTGTATGTGATTGTGGTGGAGTCACCAGCCCTAGGGGTGTTTAAGCAAAGTCTGGAAATGGTTCTTTGTGCCATGGTCTAGTTGACATGGTAGCATTAGGTAGTAGGTTGGACTCAATGATCTCAGAGGTCATTTTCAACCTGACTGATTCTGTGATCATATGTCATGTGTTCACAAAATTATGCAGGTAAGTTGAAAGATGTTCAGCTAAGAGATACTTAAATGTTGGGACTGGAAAACCTATTTTGCTTTGAGGGCAGAGAATTGTCAGTTTAATTTAACACAGAGATAAAGTGACTTGATTTAATTTTATGGATTACTGTTTACTGAATAAGATCTGTGATGGTGAATGTTATTCTAAAGTGTAACAAGATTCAGCAACTGAAAGTTGGGAACATAGGCAAGAATCAAAAATCAAATGTTTCAGACTGTTGATTATAATTAACTATTGCAGCAAAATGCCCGAAGGCTTGGAGGACTTTTACTTCAAGTCTTCTATTCTGAAAAACTAGATCTTGCCCAGGCTAAAACTGTAGCTCCCATGAGGAATCACTGCTGATACTCTATGGGATTCATATCCTGGATGCGTCTTCATGGACAGGTGGCTGCTCTGTCTGCACTCCCGATTAATCAGCTCTGAGACAGCAACAGAGTAGAAACTAGACAGATGGTGTTGGAATATCTCTATGCCTACTTTAAGTCTCACTAGCTCAGATAAACATACACATAGCTTTCCACAGAGCAAAATACAAAACTGCATCCACCAGGAGTCATATCTAACATTATCCAGTGCCATACATGCAGCAACTTTGCTACTTTTTTCTCATATCTTCTTTCCTACTTCACTTTGAAAAGGAAAAAGGTCTTTATTAAAATAAAATTAAATATTACTGCATTCTTTTTTGGTTGTAGGAATGGATGCATAGCACATTTCTTTAGCCTCTTACACTCTTGTGTTACTTCTACAGCTTGGCATACAACAACAGTATGAGCTTGGCCAGTACATGCGGAGGAGATACTCTCATTTCCTGGGCGTTGTGTACAAGCAGTGTGAGGCAAGTACTGGATCTGGGCAGGAAGATATTTTTCATGGTTGTTAATGGGACTTCCTGGATGCATAAAAGTCTAAACCTGGTGCAGTTGGAGAAAATTTAATACAGAATGAAGTCAATGTAACTCCAGAGTATCCCTGAAACTGTGTTTCAGCTTTAATCCTGATGGTTAACTGAAATCAACATGAAAGGCTTTTTAGGCTGCACATCAGGTTCAAGCTCCCTCACTGCTATATGGGCGAGTATGTCAAATACCTCCAATGCTATATTTCCCCATGAAATGCAGATACAAGTCAGTTTTTATTTAGGTTCCAGCTTTTCAGTGCACATATAATGTCCCAAAGCCTAGAGGGGCAAAGAGAGTCCATCTCATGCTGTCTACTAGGATTCCTAAGATAAATGTTACCATGCCACAGCTCAGTTGTCCAGCAAAATTTTATTCCAGCTGCAATCTTTCCTCCTTCTTTCTCATAGTCCTTCTTCATGCCACTCTATTTTAATGACAACTTCCCCAGTACCAGTCCTTTTTTTTTCCTACCAAGAAGACAATAGAGTAAACCTAATGGAAGAAATTACCTTCCAAAATATTTCTTTCTTTTTTTCTTCCTTCAGATTTATGTTCAAAGCACTGACTGTGATCACACACTTATGAGTGCTCAGGCAAGTCTTGCTGGACTGTACCCACCGACACAGGGTCAGATTTGGAACCCCAGAATCCTTTGGCAGCCAATTCCAGTTCACACAGTGCCACTGTCACATGACAATGTGAGTATAAACTAGGAGCATCTGCTTTCCCTTAATCATTAGTAAAGTACATAANTTCTTTCTTTTTTTCTTCCTTCAGATTTATGTTCAAAGCACTGACTGTGATCACACACTTATGAGTGCTCAGGCAAGTCTTGCTGGACTGTACCCACCGACACAGGGTCAGATTTGGAACCCCAGAATCCTTTGGCAGCCAATTCCAGTTCACACAGTGCCACTGTCACATGATAATGTGAGTATAAACTAGGGGCATCTACTTTCTCTTAATCATTAGTAAAGTACATAGGATATGAGATGATGGTGCAGCAAAAAGTGCACGGTAAAGGCAATGAAAAGTACATTGTTACAAGCATTGTCCAGAAAGGCCTAATAAAGCTGAATAGAAGTATTGGCAAGTATTCTTACAGGAATGGACTTACATGTCAGAAACATGATCTTAACAAAGGAGGAAGAAAAATGGGAGTACTGTTATAGAGAAAAAGAGTTAATTTATAAGGTGATTAAATCACTGTAGAAGTAGATTAATACAAAATTTAATGCAAACATGACTTCCTTTGTGTGAGAAGAGAAAACATACTTAATCTCACTAGTGCTTCAGTATTGCTTAGTCCACAGCCAACAGAAAAGACAAAAGAATCATTCTGAGACTTACACAACAGTGAGAATTCAGTTACAGGGGTGTTCTTCATGCACTTTGCAGGCCTGGTGGAAAAAGTAAAAGGGAAAAGGAAGGAGGACTCAGAGCTTTAAGCACAAGTTCATAGGACAATATATTTATTCATCTCCCTTTCTCAGCTCCTCACTTTGGAGTTGTAAGGAATCCTGTGGATAGCAGCTCTGTAGCCAGCATATACTTGTTCTAGAGGGGAAAGTTGTGCAGCTGACTGGAGCTGGAATCTCCTGTGTGTGGAAAATCTATGATAAAAAGTTAAGAGGATCAGGAGTGTGCAGTGAGTCCCGGTTTGCACGAGCGAGTTTACACATGTGATGCAAGATAAATTGTGTGGGCTTTACAAGACTAGTTAACACAGCCTGTGATGACAAGAGAATCATGTTAGATAGGTCATGGAGCAGTGTTTCTCACCTTGGGGTGATGAGAGCATGATGATATCTTCCTCTTCACACACACAGCCAGGCACAGAGGTAGGAGCTGCTTCTGACAGTCACAGGTGGGGATATCCCAGCAGACAGTCAAGAAAACCTGGCCAGTATCAACACATATGGCAAACTCAGCAAGTGCTGCACCTCCTTCACATCTAGGGGAACAAGTAAGATTATTCAAACAAATCATAAAGTCATGAACACATGCATAGTTTTCAACTATTTGTGTTTTAACTTTATTTATGTTACGACATATACAGGCTAAAACTGAGACCACATGTATCCTACAACACAAAACAATTTAATTCATTTATTGGTGAAGTCATGACTGTTAATGAATTATGGCTATAATTCACAAATACCTTTCTATCTTGTGGAATACATAGATTATATTTTTAAAAAGATTGAGGAACTGCTGTGAAGCATTCCAAGCTAATTATCTCTTCAAAACACTCAAGTTCTTTTCAAAGTTCTTTTAATATTGGGGCTGTATAGATGGAGCTACATTACTGGGAGAAGAACAAAAAACCACATTAGAGAAAAGCACTAATAATAGATCAGTGTCAAATTTTAACTTTTGTTTAAATTTAACACAGAAAACAGGAATAAACACAATTTGGCTTACATATATGAATACATATAAATGAAACAACAAGTTCTTAAGTCATTCCAGTAACCTTTAACCTTCATATATCTTAATGAAAGACAAAACCAAGTTACAGAAAGTTCACAAGTTTCTACAATTTAGCTGGACTAAATGAAGCTGTATTAAATAGACTCAATACAGCTGAATATGCACAAAGACTGGATTGCAGTCCACCTGTTGCTTGGTAATTTGTTGTAAAAATGTGATGATGTGTTTAAAGAAAGACTGAACACAATGAATGAAATCATCCCTAGAGAAGCTAAGAACAAAGGAGCTCATGAGGGCTTGTCTTAGTCTTCTGTCAAAGGACAAATTTCATCTTGTGTAAATGAATCCTTTAACTTTGAACTACTGCAGCTATTACTCCTCTGAACATTTAAAGATTATTTTGTATGTAGTCATCAGTATGACTCCTAGAGTCCTGAAGATGAATATCCTTGAAACTACATTCCCAAATCATTTTTCAGCTTGTGCTAACTAGTGCAGTCAACCAGAACAGCAATCCTGCAAGGGTATACTGAATTGCAGAACAAGATGCACCTTGCCTAACTAGGATGTTGCAATTTTCTTTCCAGTTGCTATACCTACCTTTCCCGCACTGCCCAAAATACAAGGAGCTTCTGAGAGAAACCTTTGCAACAAGGGATTTCCAAAGGCAATTCAAGCACTACAAGGTGAAGTATTTTCAGTTCTGGAAATCCAGAAATGTAGCACTTCTTTAATATCATCTATCATGTAGGTTTAAAAAATAGCAATTAATATGCTCCTTTCAGGTCTCTAATCTTCATGGTGGGTGTAGACAACATACCCAAAAAACAATTACAACATTACAGGTCCAGCTGGACTGGGCTATCCCCAACAATTGAAAATGGCAAGTCATAGAAAAGATAAATTATTGACTTACTTGCAAAAACTTAGTTCCTAGGAGATTAGACAGAGCAAAAACTCAGATAAAATCAGTGTCAATGTGTCTCAAATTATTACAATACCTCTCTCTGTTTAGTCCCATGTAAAGCAACTCCTCCAGCATCTCTGCCTATATGTCTGTGAGTTCAGATTCATTTTCTCAGCTCAATTCCCCAGAATTTTTATAACAGTCTCAGTGTTTGCCTCAAGTACCTACTCACATTTTCCACCCAAAATCCTAATTTAGCTGTTCTCTTATGTTTTCTGCTTGTCTTCATATGGTATCCTTTCATTTGTTTCTCCACCATCAAAACCATTTCATGACTATATAATCATGTTTGTTCTGCTGCAACCTACTTCTTCACATGTGTATCCAAAAGGACACTATGAACCTCACCCATTTTTCTATTATCTTTTACCACTGACCTCAATTTTCCATCTGTAGCTCTGCATCTGGGTATTATATGCAAGTAAATCACAATTCCCATTTTATCAAATTTACATCATACCTCTCCTTCTGCTGAGTACCAATATCAGAATAATTCTGTTTATCACACTTCCTTTAAGCACTTTTTGGATTTCTGCCAGACTTCTTCATACATCTGTGTTCCCTCTACTTCCTTCTAAACATTTTCACCAAGCATAAACAATTATCATACTTCAATGGTGAACTAACATCACCAACCTTGTCTAAATGAATAGGCCAAATTCTCTTACATCTAGGCAATGGTTCATTGCTTAAGTGCAAAGTGCAAAGACAGTCTTCTTTCTAAAAATTCCTATGTATTAGTATGGCAAGGTGTAAAAATCAAGTAAACAGGCCCTCAGTACTACAAGTTTGTGGTTTTTTTGTATTCCAGAAATTTCTGAAGTTTTTAGCCGCTCATACAGGATACCCATTGAAGAAGTTGACTACTGAAAGGATTTGGAAGCTCTCTGACACTTTACAATATGAGGTAAATAGAATCATAGAATCATTTAGGTTGGAAAAGACCCTTAAGATCTTTGAATCCAATAGAAATTCCTACACTTCCTTCAACCTGATATTTTTATTGGGTTTATTTTTTTATTGTAAGTCATAAAAAGATTGTAGATGAGTGCTTCAAAAATTTTTAAACATAGACTATTTTCAGCTTCTTTCCCAGAAATCCTCACTTAACAGCAAACTTACAACTGAAAATCCTGCAAACACTCTATGTGTGAGTTTGCTGTGGGTCGTCCACCACTATAAGGAACACAAACTAATGAACTTTCATATTCAAGATCCAGTTAGTGACTGCATATGGAGAATTAGGCAAAAGCATACCTTTGTATAAAATTGTCTTGTAACTCCTCCAGACCCCACTAGGAGATACACAGGGATAAAAACATGTTGCTGGCAAAGAAACATAAGCATCCTTCCACAAAGATTTTATGCAAACTGTATAAGCAAAAGAAGTCATTATTCGTACATGGTCAGTAGTGGACAGAATATTTTCAGGAATTAAGCAGCCATTGGAATGATACAGATTGCTATTTGTGGAAATTTGGCAGCTTGCTCTAAGCAAAGGTACCAGGCATGTCACAAAAAAACATGAATTTTATAACAAAAGGGGTACTGTGGTGCCAAACTGGCATGAGTATCTGGGTTCCACAGTCTGGAAATGTCATGATTTGAAAAAACCCTAACTGCCCTTAATTAAGCAAGAAGTCCCACTTCAAAGTCTAGATTTAGCTCAGCTGAAACAAATGAAAATTGCGGAGTCTTGCATTAAAAAGTTATTTTTGAAGGCAGCTTTTGCTATACTTTCATGCCTAACTATTTATAAACTTAAATATTAATGACAAATTGGTCATCAGTATGGGGATATTAGTAAGGGAGTTTTCAGGTGGATTTCAGAAGCAACATGTAATATTTTACAGGGTGTGATGCTAATGAGTTTACCTTCATTCCTGCAGTTTTTGCAAGAGTCCAACTTTGATCAAAGCAGGCTTGACTAGAATGTTAGCCAGGGCCTTAATTTAAATGAAATGTTAACACGTTGGGACATCTCACTGTAATTTCAGTGCGGTCACCCTTCCATGTTTTCCAAATGCAGGACCATAACTTTCTATTTCAATAGTTAAATCATACCAAGAACCTCTGTCACCAGACAAATATACAAAACCCACAGCTCCCATCACGAATCTAGCAAAACACCGGAATTAAAAAAAAAAACACCA
>VYXD01002165.1:829572-840208 GCA_013397195.1 Hylia prasina | reverse complement strand
AATTGTGTTTTTCCTTCTAGTGTTAAATTTGATGAGCCTTGGTCTTTGATACTACTGACTGAGAATTCTGAGGGTATCAATTAAGACATCTGCCATAAAAGCCTCTCTCATTTTTCAAGCATATAGAGAGAGCATCCTTATATAGTTTTTTAATACAATTAATGCAACTACAGTAGCACACCCCTCTGTATTTGTTACTTTCAGCTAAGTGTTATCTGACTTTCAGGTAACTTGGAGAGTGAGATGTTTGCCTACAGACTGTCTTAAATAGCATGCAATTCTTTCCTCAAGACATAAATCACATTTACTAAAAGAGAAATGGGTAACATTGTGATCTGAGCTGGTTTAACCTAGCACATGCTATTGTTTTCTTGTTTAAACAAACTCTTAAAGTAGTTGACATTTTCCTTTGAGCTCGCTTGTTACGAGAACACTCCTTTTGTGAGCTCAGTACAAAGGTTACATTGCTCTAAAGGAAAGTTACCAACATTGTTTAAACAGGAATTCAGGGTAGTGCAAATCAGGAGTGTTGTGCATATCTTCCCTTGTCACAGTTGTGATCACTAAAATACCTTGGACTGCCTCCCCAGGGAAAGACTAATCCATTCCACTTTAGCTTGAGGACTGTGACAGTATCCAATAGACCATAATAGGTACAAATTTCATTTATATGTTATCCTTATATATCTACTCCATACTTGGATATGTCTATACTACAGCTATACATAGTCCTATTTGATCTCTGTATTCCTCTTATGCCTGAGTGCTACCAGCACTTAAAATCCTGAAGTTTTTATAGGATTTGTTTCAGTAAAAATATATCCCAGCACATGACTGAAAAAGTCATAGAGTGATTTTTTTTTTTTCACCTGACAACTTAAAAAATGCCAGGGTCTTTTTGCATAATTTTTAGTATTATATTTCCTCTTCTTGTTGAACACTGCCCTTCAAATTCCTTTTAAGCACTATGATGCTATAAATAGGAATGCTACAGCTGTCTAAATGCAAAATACAGTCATCATTTTATTACAATGAAAATGTTACTGGAATGAAAACATTCAGAATTTCTTCTGAGAAGTATTTTGTGCCATAATAAATAACAGCTAGTAGTAGGAATCAGTAAGAAAATCACCATGTTTTCTTTCTTCACTGTAGGATATCAACAATTACACTTTACCTGTTTGGGCTACTCATGGTGTCAGGACCAAGCTGATAAAGCTGTCAGAATTGTTATTGCAGGCAGAATTTGGGTTCCACAAACAAATACAAAAATCACGTTTGCAGGGAGGTAAGCTGAATTCTTACCCCATTAAAAACCAAAAGTAGGATGGGAAAGAAGAAAGGGCATATGACAAACATTGCTGCTAATTCCATAGTAGAATGGTGAAAGATGCTGTTATGGGGATGTTGGTGGGCAGCACTGAAAGATTTTGATTAATGGGGAGGGATGTGGTGAGCATATGAATAATGAATATCCTAATCTAGCATTATAATTGAGGTATCATTTAGATTACACTTTATAAGAAATTCAATATAACATACAGATTTATGTTGAATTGAATCAAGTCTGAACTTAGCATAAGCCTCCATGTCCAACTTACTTAAAAAGTATTATTTGTAGTTATGTCTAGAATGGTGACTTTGTTGCCTAACAGTCTTCATATTCCACTACTGAGAGTCTGAAAATGAGATTACTAAACTGCTTCTAAACCTTACTCTGCTCAGAAAACAGTGGCTGAAATTTGAAAATATTTTATACCTTTTTAATCACCCATTCTCCTCCATTCATCCACTCATTCATTTTTGTTTTATATTGGCAGTTTACGAGCAGGATCTGTGAGCTAGGAAGACAAATAAACATATAAGCATGAATCAAATTGTTGCATTTTTCAATGTTCCAACTTGCAAAATTTGGCACAAAGTTCAATCCTCTGCCCTTGCTTTACTAACAATTGCTATTAAAAATGTGCCAGGAGCTAAAGACTAATTCTGTCTAATTTGCTAGATGGTACAGTTCTACTTTTAGGATTTTAATTTGTCGACATGCCAAGCTTATATTAACATACTGGCGCAGTCATTGATTTAAATCAAGTAGTTTTTCTTACAATTTTTCAGCAGTTAACATTAACAAAATACAGACAACCACACAATTTATAAAGCCCCAGAGTCCAGAGGATATGCTCATTCTTTTTTCTCTGGAAAGCAGGAAATCAATCAAGCTACACACACAACGGGGTAGTATTCATTACTGTGCTCTTCTTGAGCTGTTCTGCTGGCACAAAGTAACTGTGAATGCTCTGTTTGAAGCTGTTGAAGCTAGTAGGGATCCCCAAAACATTATACACAGAAGTAAAATAGGCCCACTGTTCATTTGAAAAATACTATCACTATTAATCAAGGCACCCTGCACAAATTACCAGTTAAGTCAATTGAAAACTGGTGAATTTAATGACAGATTGCTAAAATGGCAACAATTGATACAGATGTTAACACAAGCATCTCTTTCATTGTCACTGCTTCCCCATTTTCTTTCAGGTATTCTTTTAAAAACTATTCTAAAGCATATCTTAGATGCTAGAAAGCCTTCACATCATCAAAAAATGGTTATGTATTCCACGGTGAGTCCTTTCTGTTTCTCTTGTATTTCCTTTCTGCAGTTATTAAATGCAGTGGAAACCATGAAATTTTATTTCCTTCATGAAATACAGCTACAAGCATTTTTGATTTGGTTAACCTTAAGTATCTTCAGGTTTTAAAATTTTTTTAATGAACGGATACTACTTTGAAACCTGAAGCATTCCATTTTCCACTTCATGTCATGTTTTTTTCATTGTAATAATGTTTTGGTTGAGCAGGGAATGGGAAAGATCTCCTGTTTTATGAAACCTGGATCACAAAGTTAATTTAAAATAAAATCTTCCTGCATCTTTTTCAAGTGCAACTGGGATAAGAAAAAGAAAACAGCTATTTTAGAAGGCCTTATGAAGGCAGTTACTCAATTGTGATCTTATATTTTTGTTTAGAATGTGCAGATGCTGTCACTGCAGGAAGAAATTTTTGGATTGCTCTCACTAAAAAGCTCCTGTTTCTAAACTACAGTTATGTCATGACCTATTGGGTATATATCAGCTAAACAGCTTACCGATCTGATCTCAGATACTGGTGACTTAACAGGCAAGACCACTCGTTCTATTTAAAAGAAGTTTAAACAGTTCCTATTGATTTTGTAAGACCTGCAAGTGACTAAGACTTCTTAAATATTTACATATATGTATACTTTATACATGCAGCACTTCAGTTTATATAGTCATAGGGGGACAATATTTGTTCAACAGCGCAGAGGGCAAGTATTAATGAGGCCACACAAGTAATGTTAATGTTGAGTGGACAGATAATGTGTGGGAAATATTGTTCATGCAATCATTTTCAACAGACCTTTAGTAAAGGTTTCCTCTGTTCACAGCATGCAGCCACCATTGCTGCCTTACAGATGGCACTCAATGTCTTCAATGGGAATTTGCCTCCTCACAGTGCCTGCCATTTTTTTGAGCTTTACCAGGAAAAAAACGGGCAAGTATCTGCAAGCTATACTGTTAATATGTACTTCTTCTTAAAAGGAATTTTCTGATACCCAAGACTAATTAAACAGAATACGTGAGGTTTACTATTCAGGAAAATATTACACATTGATTTTAATTATTTAAAAATTATTTAAATTATTATCAGTTTAGTAGTCAGCAGCAGAATAAGCCTGACAACCATATATATATAGATCTATCTATCTATATCTCTCAGTATATACAGATATCTCACAGTTATGAGAGGTTTTACTCCATGCTTTTTACCTATTTAACTCCTTAGCAAAGACAGCAAACTATATGCAAATTGGTGTTGACCCCCAGTTACTTAAAAAGTTCTCTTCAGACTACTAATTATATTAGTAAATCATAAACATATTAGCAACTAGACAAATAAGCTGGCTAAAAGTTTGTCCCCAAGTACAATAACCGCAGCATGGAAAGGCTGTGTGGTTTTGCACACCTAAGTTTATTCTGACTCTTCTGTATTTTGAAACAGACAATACACCATAGAAATGTACTACCGGAATAATTCTCTGAGGGAGCCTCACCCCCTCACTCTCCCTGGCTGCAAATTTCGCTGTCCCCTGGAGAGATTTACTCATCTGGTCTCTCCCATCCTCGTACACCACTGGACAAGAGAATGTAAAATGTAGGACATCAAAAGAGGTAAGCTAAGTGCTTTGGGCACATGTACCCAAAAGTAAAGTCAGGATTACTTCTTCAGCCAACAGCTCATTTGAAGTGACAAATATTTTCATAAGGGTCTGCTCTGAAATAAAAAATATGCAGATCCAGGAAAACAGAATTGTACCCATGGCTGTCATCTCTACTCCATCAATACATTTATCTATTCCAGACCAATTTTCTGGTGAAATGAAATCAAGGCTGATCTGACTTTAGGCTGATCTGTTTTTCATGTGGGCTTTTTTGTTTTGTTTTGGTTTAGTAAAGTCAAAAAGACCTTCAGTTACTGAAGAAGTACATGTAAATGCACTGACTTACAGCAGTCACCTTTCCTTCTCTAACTGCAGAGTATTTGTCCAAGTTGATTAACAACAGTCAACAATTATGCATTCTCTTGATTTTAGCAGGCATTCAGAGATCAAAACAGATGAATATTGAATAGTACAGCAGATTGGTACTTACCAGAATTCAAATTTATATAGACACACATTGGTATACTAACTCATTCCCTAGCACGTTGTCTATATATTACCATATTAGGATGTTTAAATTTCCATTTTGACCACTTATGATATTTAGTTTTGCAGAATGAGGGAACAGGAAGGTGGAAAATTACATTGTCTGTCTCTTTTCTAGCTCTATATTACTTAAGGGAAATGAAAAGCTAAGAAACCTCACTTTTCTAATGTTCAAATATTATACCCAACATGAAAAAATCCCCTATGGCTTTCTGAATCACTGATCTCAAGAAGAAATTCAATCGTCAGAGATTATAAGAACGCAGATCAGCCAACTTATCTGGTTTAAAATAATTTCCTGTTAAATATCTTGAATCCATTAACAGAGTGGAGATAGTCTGGCCAGAGTAAATGAAAAATTAGCAAGTAATGATTCGCTAAACAAATTTCTTCACTATAGTCATTGCTTACAAATTCTCAGGAAATATTTCAGGAAATTACCACATTTAATTGCAAAAGGTAATTTGGCAGAGAAAGGGGGAGGTTTTTTCTGATGAGGTTTTTTTTCCAGCCATACTACTAATGCAGTCATGGAAGATAACAATAAATACTTCATGTTTATACTGTGGTGCTTAATAATCTAAGGTTTGTGGAAATTCATCCCTCTCGTTCACAAAGCAAACTGTGTAACTGATCAGATAAATAAAGGAAAAAAAATTATCATATATCAAAATTTTACAATAATAAAGACACAAATATTTAACCTTTAAATTTAACATAAAGGTTGTACCTTCCTTCAATCTTCACATTTTTCTGAAGTAGAAGTTAGATGGTGTTCAGGCATTTTACACCAAATCCAGCATCACTGCTTTCATTAGCAATCCTGGGTGCTGAAAACACATATGGACCACAAAAGAGGTTACAACCAAACCTGATAATCCAATAAAAATGTTTTCCATATTGTCATATCAAAATTTGGTACTTTCTGCTATTTTATCCTTGTTCAGAATGGACCTGTTGGGGCCATATCCTAATTTTTTGGACTAATTTTGGAAACATTAATTTCACTTTTCCTGCAGGCAGTTTTAAACTCTCTGCTGTGCATGATTGGTACTTGGGAAAAGGCCAAGGCACACTGATCCACAGGCAGCACAGTGCAGCATGCTGACAGACTGCCCTGTGCTAAATCACTGTGCTCTACCAATTCTCAATGAAGGCAGACAGCCTGCAAGAGCTGACTTTTAACACCAGGAAGCTAAATTAGGGAGAAGAGTGATGGAAAGAGTTTACAGGTCACAATTACACTTGACACAGACAGCTCCAAAATCCCTCATTTCAGCTGTTTCCAACTCTGTCAAAAATCATCTCAACTACTTTTCTTTGCTAATGCATATGTTACTAATTTGACTATACATGCATGAGAGCATTTTATGAAGCTCATAAATGTGATCTTTTAAAAAAATAAAATCCAGGAGTGTGACTGAGCTCAAAAGTGTAATTTATACAGATAGCTATTCTATAGGGAGACTCCAGTTCACAAACATGCAGATGTTTCTATTAAAAGCTTAATTGAAGTTTTATGGATAGGATTTATGTCCCCACTACAAGGAAATAAAGGGAAAAGTACTGTTATTACAGGTCACACAATACAATGGTAGTATTTGAGGGTGGTTTAAATCAGAGTTAAGTTCCTCCACATCTCAATGACCATAGGGTGAAACACAGGAGATTAATAAAGCTCAGCATATTTGGGAGGGAGGTAAAACTGTGAGCTCTCCCTCTGCTCTTTTTGCTGCTCAGGAAAATTTCATCATGGATTGACTCAACATTTCAACAGACTTTTCCTAAGCCAGTCAAAATGGGAGCAAATGTGTTAACTTCACTTAGTCTGAAGTGCTTACTTCTTGAGATACTATTAACAGGTTTGCCATATTTTTGGAAAATGCTGTATGCTAAGAATGCATCTCTCTTTTTGCCTTACCTTTAGGGGTTCCCTCCACTATCTTCAATGTGGTTCACGTTATGAAAGAACTCTTCCCACACTGTGATATGACTGTGGTCCAACATTTCTCATTAAATTCCATCAGCATGACCAACTGAGTTTCCTGATCTCTACAAAAAGAAAACATTCCTTAATACTACAAACAATAATTATAGAAAGTGGGGACTTATTCTTCATGAATATTTGCTTTACTTTATCACCTGGTAAAACACAAGTGCAATATGAAACCAGTGGAGTTTTTCAAGGCCTATTCTTTCCAAAAGGGATATTGTCAGAACTAATTCAACTATGTAATTGTAGTTAGAGTGTTTTGAAGTGCTGGCCTTGATTTACAGCAAAACTGGAAAATAACTCTGAAGGTGTTATTTGAAGAATGAGATAAGGACTTCCAGAACTGGTGACAGAAGCAATGCTTCAAATGGAGACCCTAAAAGAAGGAGTCATTCTACTGTCCTTAGACTTTATTTTATTTAAGAAGTAATTAATCATTTCACACAAACAGATCTCAGAAGCCACAAGAATTAGGATAATGCCTACTTACTTACCTAAGAGATGTCTTTCTTCTTCTTTTCTCTGCCTTTTACATGTATAAATATCCACTCTCTACACAGAAAGAAGGTGAGACTTATGGAAAGCTTGGTTCTGTGAAGCTAGACGTAAAAGGGACCTAAAACCAGCCAGGCTGGCTACCATGAAGACCTACCAACAACTGGTTGACCCAACAAGGCTTTCAGATATTCTTTCTGAAAAGACATCAAGGCCAAGTGTTAATTTTGGAAGAAAAATAATTTTTGGTTTCAAATAGCTTTTTTAACACCTTCCTTTTGTTATGTTACCTTGATTGTATATTCTGATCTTATCATATAAAGTCTGCTCTCCTAGGAAAATATGTAAGTAGATGCTGTTCTTGACATGAACAACAAAATGGCAATACGAAATAAAATAATTCAGAGCTGCATACTCATTAAAATATGCAGAACATGTTGGGCAATCCTTCACTAGTTACATTTTCTAATATTGCTATTGCAAAAACAACTTGTGTTCTTACTACAAAAGCTGCATCAGTACAATCAGATGCAACTAACATCTGAAAACAGTGGACATGTCTTTGCTTGAAGAACTAGGATTTCTTATTTTTTTGTTTTCTCACAGTGGATAGGACCTTTTGTCAACAGTCTTATTGCCCACAGGTCATTTCAAAGAGAACTAGAGTAACAGCTGAGATGCAGAAAAATTCACCTTTCTGGCTTCCTTTCTTCAGATCAGGCTTTTAAAATGGATGCTAAACCTATGAAAAGTATATTCCTTACAGCATAAGCAGATAACTGCCACTCCACAAGCTAAAAATGAATCAAAATAATAAAAAGAGCCCTCTCCCTTCCAACAAGAATCTAAGTTTAAGAATTGTCACTGTAAATGCCTATTCTCTTCTCTGCAGGTCCCAATTTCTGTGCTTCTTAAGCCACCATAGGAAATATAGTTCACCAGGAAAACTGTAGTTAGATTTCCAGTCAAAAAATGCAACCTGTTTTACCATAGCATCCAAACAATGATCAAAATGTTTTCTGACAACATGAGACAACCACTTCTACCTGCTTCTTTATGCAAACAAGAGCAAGCTTGTTTATTCTTTATTACCTTAATGTCCCATAATGGACCCCAGAAGAAAGTCTTCCCAGGTCTGGTAGCCCTCACAGGAAAGTTAGTGCAAGCTCTTTAAGTTACTCATCTCAAAACCATGCTGATCATCCCACGCCCTTCCTAAGAAGTAATTTTAAAAACCCTCCTAGACAAAAGCAAATAGAAAGGAAAAGCCAAGACTCCATCTTTATCAGTGTTAGAATTCTAATAGATTGTAGCCTTGGCTCTCAAAACCAAATTTCTAGGCACTTTCTCTTCTCAATCTGTTCCTGTTTCTTCTTTTTTTGAATTTTTGCCAAATTGTGATGCTTGAGTTGCATTTAATGTTTTGTTTGCCAGATGTTTAGAAGTGAAAGTGCAAGAGCTGTAAAGGGTAAGTTTCACGCTTCTCCCATCAAAGGTAATGGTGACTTTTCTGATGGTTTCCTGAACTGGACAAGGCTCACACAGAAAATGTGATAGAGACCTGAAACGTGCTTAATTACTCTCTTTGGGCTCCAGTTCCCAGTTCTTCCCCTCCTTCCTAACCCAAATCCATGTCTCAAAAACTTTCAAAACCGCATGAATATCCTTTGTCCCAGAGATTTGTCTGGTATGGGGGATCATGGACCTGGCTAGACCCTGGCCTCAGCACTTCAGTTCAGTTATGATACTGCATCCTATGTGAGGTCACTGCTTACAGTACAACAACGTAAGGTCCCCATTTTCCATCATATGTTCAGACAATGTCTTCTTTCATGCTACATGCCCCAGTGTATATAGCTTGAATAATCTAATTTCTGCTGAGCAAAAATAAATTTCAAATTCAGTTTACAAATTAAGACATTTCTGAATTATTTTACTCCCCCGTCCCTATTGAACAGAAACCCCTTCGCACACATTCTTTTTAATGTTTTTTGTTCTTAAGACTATCCCTGTAGAAACACAGAAAGGAAGATTTTGTTTATACATCACTGACTCAGAGGGGAAAATAAGCATCAGTGTTTATAAAGGCTGGAACATAAAGCCCAGATCTGTTGTAGGAATATAAATTGGGATGTCAGTGAATGAATAATAAACTGTTCTAAATTATGTTTTCCTACAACTTCACCAGCTGACTTAATTTGAAAAATCTGTCTTACAGTCTTTTGCAGGCATGAAGTCATAAACAGGTTCATTTCAGTTCCTCTTAAAGAAGAAGTGAGTCAAAATAAGTAAAAAACCCCATACAGTTTGGCTTTTGAATTATTTATATATATTTTTAAATATGTTGCAAAAGCAGAATCACCTGGATACGCAATGCTTAGACAGACCAGTCATATTTTAAAGAAGACTTGCTTCAATAACCTGAATTGTCAAAGCTGCTGTAATATAGCTGGATATAACTTGTGATCACTATTTTTCCTTTCATATGCTGAAGCAGTATTAGAAAAATAGGGAATGAACAACAGAAAATCAACAGTAATTTTGTGCTGCCTGGGAAAGGTGGCAGTGGACAGCCGAACTATCATTTTCATTAATGTCATCACCTCTGTTTCTCTTTCTGTTTCTCTCTGAGCTGACTATCAAAAATGAGTGAAAGGAAAAAAAAGCAAAACAATCCAAACTCTGATCAAATTAATCAACTAATTTAGATTTGTTTTGTGGTAGTACTAGGTTTCCCTTCTTTTTATTTAATGTTCATAGTACTTATCCGTGATGTGGCAGATACAAGTTCAAACCCCTCCTTTAGCAAAAGGCTTTGTCTCCACTTCTTCCAGAAAATAAAATCACCACCAAACTGCAGAGTTTCAGAGGGGAAAGAGAAGAGGAATAATGATTTCTGTCTCTTTTATATTTGCTGTTCACTTTGTTTTTTGCAAAAAACTGCAAATTAGATTTCCCATGTCTCAGGCAAATATCTTAATCTCGTAAAATCAAGAAGAAATTCTCTGAGTGCCCTGTAAAAAGGTGCAACTTGGGACAACTAAGAAATTATTAGAAGACAGTGAATAGACAGTGAGTAGACACTTTCTTCCCCCCACCTGCCTTAGATTAGTAACTTTGGGCTTAGGGCATTTTTTTGTGTAGGGTAAGATATAGGTTCATGTACTGTCAGAAGTACAAGTAAGTGAATTCTTTCTGTGTCACAAATTAAGTCCTTTGTCCCTTCCTACTCCCCACAGCTGGGTGAAAACACCCCCACACAGGACTGTGAGACAGTCTTGTTTTCCTTGTGTTTCAGAATGGTGCTTGGAAAATGAGTCACTTTGTTTACTGAAACCTTCCCTTCCCTTCCCTTCCCTTCCCTT
>VYXD01002165.1:774240-828956 GCA_013397195.1 Hylia prasina | reverse complement strand
CTCCCCTTCCTCCCTTTTCCCCTTCCTCCCTTCCCCCCTTTTCCCCTTTTCCCCTTTCAGCTCAAGAAAAAAACAGCTTGGAAAAAAAAAGATTGGAGATAAATCCAAACTATGCCAAGTGCTGATCTGCACATGCTGTCAGTAGCAGGACCTGAGCTGTTTCCCTGTGTGAGCAGCCTGGTACATGAGTGCTGGCAGCAGTTTCATACTTGGTGCTTTGACTGCAGTGACTTCCACCTTTTCAGGTGCAGTTGTGCTCTACCAGCAGTGGTTACCTCAGGTAACCCTTGGGTACAATAAAGCACAGGTTCTTCTGCAACCAGCCACTTCAAAGCAAATCAAGGCTTCAGCAAGCCTTTAAGATAGGTATGTGCACTTAAAATTTCTAATTGTGTTTAATGTTACTTAATGCCATAATGTCATAATTAGAACTTATGACAATAAGGCAAATTAGCACAAACATTATTTAAATTGTTTAGGTTCACTTGCATTATAATGCTTCAACAACCATAAATAGATTAGGAAAGACTTTTATATTATTATTTTGAAGCAACTTTTCCTGAAAAGTGCCAGGATTTAGGTGCTGCAGAATATGATGAGTTTATACCTGCCAAAAGCCCAGTAGAAATGGAGATAATTCCAGAAAGGCAAGAAAATTTCCAAATTAAGTACATGCTATGAACATACTTACAGATTGCATACAGGATTCCTACATGACTCTATCTTAACCAGTATGGCACATAAATGGGGATATTCTTCTGTTTTGGAATGTGTAGACATTTATTTAAGTTGTGGTACCTATTCTTTTCAGCACAAAATACCCTCTCTAACAAAGTACACATTCCAAGGGAAGAGTGAAACCACAGAAATCACTACTACTTACCATAGGCTTGGTCTTGTGTTGAAGTGTCATTTTTAAGAGACATTAGCAAAGATTTTCTATAAAATTTTGATATCATATATTTTTAAACATTGAGTGATACCATCCAGAATCCCTCCCGGCCCAAAAAATTGAGTTCAGGTCCTAAGGTGAAGTCATTAGAATGGTTCCATAACAGTGAGACTTCAGTGGTCATAGTCACTCATCAATGAAACACAATAAACCAGCAAATCTTATAAAAACTAGTCAGTTATGAATTTCATGTTAAGGTCATAAGAAGGATAAGAAAAGATTTGAAGAGCCAACAGTGATCCTTGATCAAATAGCTTAGGAACCACCCATTACATAGATTAAAAAAGTAGGACATCCATTTTTGAGTTTTGAGATGAAAGTATTCTAAAGAAAGTGTATTTTATGACCTATGCTCTTAAATAATGAAGATGATCAGCTTATGTTTGTTTTCAAAAAGACAACATATTACATATTTATGAAGTATAGATTACTCTCATACACCTTCTGCATAGGCAAAAATCACAGCACGGAGATCAAAAAGGAGGGTGGGGACATAACAGTGGAGGAACAAAGAAGTCAAACTGCTGAAAGCTGGGAATGGACTGAGCAGACAGGAAAGTTTAGGATAGGAGCTGTCATGCTCCTCCCATCTGGTCCCATCCATCAGACAAAATGGATACTTAAGGACGTTGGCACAACTCAGAGGAGAGAATACCTGAGGCTTAGAGGGCTTTAGGGCCCTAAAGATGGAATTTCTGGTAAATGGTAAAACACTTTTTGTAGAAAATACTGCTGCAGAGAGCTCAGCAGAAGACCCTGAGACAAGTTTGGGTATGATAGGAATGGAATGACAATACACAAAGAACCTAAAGTTTTAGCATGTAAAGAACTCTACTTATAGATCTCTGTAAACTAATTCATTGCTCAAAAAGTGCTTATGAAATCAAGTCTACAGGTATTGTCCTTTTTATTTTATAAAGAGGAAGTCAGAGACAAGCTGAGCAATCTCCTCAAAGCCACCGAGCTACTGTCAAAAAGAGTGCTTTTAATCAGTAACAATAAAAATGTGAGATCCAGGGCTTGTTCACAAGAAATTTCTTAAAGACCTGAGGCCAAAAAAGATCTTGACATAAGCAGCTCCAAAGAGGAAGTACAGGAATACCCCAAGGGAAAAGAAAAAATAACAAATTGAAGAGCAAATAACTGCCCAGCAAGGACATACTTGTTGAAAAATTTATTCTAGTATTTTATCTCAGGGACTGGCAATTTTAATCCACATGAAATGTTGTTTTAAATAATTATTCTGATTTCACAGTGATTATGTGGAAGAGGGAGAAAAAAAGGGAGAGGAAGAAAGCTGAAAAGTGGACTAGCTGAACAGCAAAAAGAAACAGTATTGCCTGGCTCTTGATTCAGCCTTGTGGCCATGCTATAGTTTGAAAAATTTCCAAGCATAAAGAAGTTGAAACAGAACAGATAGGTTGAAACATTAGGAATGCTTAGCAATTCCTTTGTGTTTTAACTTCACCCTCACACTCCAAAAGAGAAAAATACTACAAGAAAAAAAGGAACTGAATTATGATTTGATTAAAAAGAATGTAAACAGTAATTTGAAAACAAAGGGCGATGCAATTTGTTGCGTAGTCACACAACATTCCTCTTGGATTTGAAATGCACCAGCGGCTGTTCCACCCCTTCTGAAAGTACAGCCTGACGTCTTGCAGTTCAACCTGAGCAGCAGCTGGAGCTACAAAATCTTTTTTCCTCTTCTGTCAGGATGGGTGCAATACGGCTTCCTAACTTGTCTAGGATCCTGTGTTTTTCTTTTCACATTATTCTCATTCTGCTTCAACAGACTACTGCAGCAAGAGAACTGAAGTTTGTGGTTGTAGTAAGTAGATTTATTTTCTGTTTTGTTGTGGGGAATACAGGGACAGAATTACATCTGTTGAATCAGACAAGGTGGACAGTTTCTTTGCCTGTCTTCAAACTTAGACTTCTGCCCTTTTGCTTACTGAGTTTAAAGACCTTACCTAAAGAAAGATAAAAATTACTCTAGTTATAAGAATTTTAATCTCCTAATCTCCAGTTATTATTTCAAGATAACTGACTGTGGTAGACGCATGGTGCAGAGGAGTTAAGAGATGCAAAGTCTACATTTACCTATTCTTCCTTAGTGTAGCTGACACTCCAATGCATAGTGTGAGAGCTGGAGATTATGAATTACCTCTTCTATGCTTGGAAGCTGAAGCTTATGATGTTATAGAAGCTACCACACATAAACACACAAAAAAAATATTTTTCATTTCACAATAACTGAATTGTCCCAGTAGTACACTGAGGAACAGAAATAGACAGGCATTTTTAAGAAGAGATTTGAGAGACATGTTGCATTAACTTCAGTTAGGCTGAAAACAGACTGTAATAATTCTTTTGCTGGGCCATTTTTTATTTCAAAGTAGCTTCAATGTCACTTTCCCAAACACCTCTAGAAAAAAGAGAGATTAATTCAAGGTAATACTTTGGATTATGAAGGTTGAACCATAGTCATTTTCATTCTTTTTTAAATAAAAGGTATAATTATAAAGAATAGTTAGTCCAAAGGAATATTTTCTGTACAAAGTTGAGGGGATTGGAATGAACTTCTATAAACAGGCAACTGAAGATCTTCTCCTTCAGCCTTTCTCTATTTGAGACATTATGTGTGCATACAGGTAGGAGGCAGAAGTACTGTGTCCAAAACATATCATCAGACTAGATAAAGTGCTGCATTGTGCATGCACAGCTTGGAGGAAGGCCAGAGTGCACAGGAAAAACCAGTTCCTACTCCTGCTGAGACACCACACATAGCAGGGACCCGACGCCAATTCCAGTAACATTCTGTATATAGAAATATACTTACATGTTTTTTCAGTGATAACAGGGAGAACTGGACACACAGATGAAAACAGGTAGACAGCAAGCATTAACTCCTTGCAAGGAATGAGATTTTAGTGAATTGTAGCTGTTATTGTGTTTTGACAAGCAATGGTTTTGCAGAAAGTTACTGGAAATGTTTACCATTATGGAAATAAGGCTTCTTATCCAAAATAATCTGCTTACCATAACTGTGCAGCTACCTAACAAAAAAAAATAAACAACATTTTCTAGGATAGCTTGTCACAATAAACATTAAAATAGTAGGTAAATTTAATTTAGGCTGCCTTTCTTTTAATCCTGTTACTTTTGGTTAGGCTGACCAATCACATAAAACATTAGAATAGGTTTAATCTTATCACAATATACATCTTTTTTCTCATGGCATGGTTTATGTATGCTCTATTTAATTTTGCCTTCTGAACTCACTGATTGAATTTTCACAGAAACAGAATTGCTAGTATAAATAAATAGCATAGGAATTGACCCCAGAATGTATCACTGATATAATGGGATATAATGAGCATATTGCAACAGTCAAGGTAAGTCTAAAAGGCATCTTTTTGACATACTTCAATAGCCATTGTCCAGCTGTCCTCTGTAAGTTACTATGTTTTCACCTGGGAGTATTACTGCATTGTGAAAATTGTCATAATGACTTTTTAAAACTTCCTTAGCAGAACTGCACAATATAAAATATATCTGCAGGGGAGAAGAAACACAGATAAATGTTGGCTTTTCCTCACTTCTGGAATTGTGCTGTGCCTGGGAAGATGCCTCACTCTCTCCTCACAGCTTCCAACTTTGTGCCAATTCTGTGCGTTTTGAGCACTGGCCACAAGGCCTTTTCTCAGAAAAGCTCTAACTCAAGCCAATTTGTCAAAATGCTTTTTAAATTTCTTTGCTTACATGTAAACATTATCTTTTACCATAACTCTTGTGCACGGAATTTAAGACTAAAGGCAGAATTTAAAGAACTCAAACTTTAAATTTAAAGAACAAAAAAAATAGGAAATATGTAGGACAATCAGGCACTCAAGTAGAAATGAAATACTGATTTATTGCCTGTTTTGAAAGAAGTTCTGGCCTGGACCTTGTGCCTCTGCACACACACATATTTCACCTGTCATATACACAAAGAGGTGTGGTTTCTGAGGCACTGTGGTTTCATCATGTTTTCCTTTGTAACTCAGGATGGGAAGCGTTGGCTGAGCATGTTATCTCGGAGCGTGATTTGTCTAATCAAGCCAAGACATCTGAAACCTTGACTAAACATGCTCAGTATTTCTACATCTCTGGTTTCCCTAAACCAGCAGCATGATAGTTTCACTTCACTTTAGTTTCTTCATTTCTATTGCTGGCTTCAAAATAAGAAGTCTTTTTGTTTGAAGTTAAGTCTGTCGATAAAAGTGTCTGCAAGAGGCTCACTTTTACTCAGAGACAGATACTTGCTGTAATTCATGACATTTCTAAATGAAGACGTTATGTATATATTTGTATGCCACACATGCCATATTCTCAGTGCACCCTCCCCCCTGCAGCAGTTTGTCTCCAGTGTGATTTTTCATCTGACAACAATGGAAGCAAATGCTGGCCTAAGTCTGAGTCATGTGACCATTTTCATATGAAGTGATCATGCTCATAAAGTTACCAAGAGTGAATGGAACCCAGACACCAAATCAGACTCAAGCTGTATCAGAGTGGAAGAGGAGGGTAATGGATTTGGTAATTATCCACCTACTGCTTTTGAGAACTAAGGTGAAGCATTTCAAAAGGAGTGCCGAAATTAATATACCAAACTGGTGCAGAAATATGAACAAGGAGCTGAATTATTTCCTGTTTCGTGTGGACTTAAACTGTGCTTGTTTTTAGAAGAGCACACTCTCCACTCCTTCACTTTCTTAAGGTTACGAAGAATAGAATATGTTCCTTTATATCTCCTGCTCATATATTCAGTGTATCTTTTGATTTTGATCTTTTTTGCACACTAACCTCTATTCAGATAAAATGCTACTCTGTTCTGGTTTATTGAAAGCTCTTAGGGGTTGACTGTTGTGACTGTTGTGACAGTGACTGTTGTGACCTGCTCAGGGTCATGTCATAGATTAAATATAAAATCTCACAAACCAGTATTTAAAATCTAACAAATTGTCAATAATTTTTCACAAATAAAAAGGGCATATTTATTGCCAAGTATTGATCTATTGTTAAGTATTGCCTAAAATATATGTAAACATTAGTAATTTAAACAATTGTCAGTTACCTATCAAAATGCTTTTCTGTGAAGTTGGAAAATTTAACAAAAGAGGATGCAGCTATATTGTAATTGGGAATTAAACCTTCATTCTTGACACAGGTACTAGCTTGTCCAGAAAAACTAACCGTACCTGACACCTACATACATCAGCATAAAGAAAGGAGCTCTAGTACAAAAGTCTTTTTCACTCATTTTTCTTGCACTCAACTGAATCAGCCACCAGACAATGTAGCTCTTTATTTGTTCTCCCGTTCACTACAGGTGCACTGAGAAATTGTTATAAAGAACCAATTGAGATTCCAAGTTAGTAAGAAAGGAGACTTAAAGAGGATGGAAAATTGCACAGAGAAGGAAAAAAAAAAACCAAACAACAAACTTGATGATGAGGGTGAAAAACCCTCCTTGAATTACTGCAAAATATTCATTTCAGGTTGGCCGCATAGTGAAATTCAACTAGCAAAACAAAAAATGTAATAAGCAGTCTTCTACATGTTCTAATGGTAACTTACACTCTAGCAAACTTTGCTGTCTATGGTAGAAATGAACAGAGGGAGAAATCCAATTAAATTTGCCTTTAATGGACAGTATTTTCCATCTCTGAAGTACCTGCTCTAGCACAGGTTTGTGTGCATTAGTAGAGAAGGCTGATGGAAAGGGTGTGTGCTGTAATTAAAACATTAAGTCACACCGCTGGTGTTCACTTTGAAAAATATAAACATGAAACACCTCCCCGTGGGAGTGGCAAACTAACTAGTGTATACAACCCTCTCTGATGTATGAACAAGAATGATGTGGCTTAATGAGGCAATGGAGAGTATTAATTATAAACAAGTTATGTACCACTGAGGTATTAGGGCATAAATGTCATTTTATTAACAAATATACCATGCTGCTACATTGTCATTTTATTGTGCTAAGTCAGGAATGAAGTTGGTGATGGGAACATTGATAAGCAAAGGTAACTTTTCCAACAGTTTGGGTCAGCATCCTGTAAGGTTGTCTGGAGCCCTGTGAATTTGTATTCTAGCATTTCCTTTCATGTGAAACTTCTGTGGATTTAATGCCCATGCAGCATATGCTTAGGGGCAATAATTCAGTTTTTCAGAACCATTTAATCTAGGGCTGCAATTTCCTTTCTACACTGGAATTAAAATACAAAAAGATTAATTTAATTTTTTTGATTAAGAATCATAATAACACTAATGCTCACCATGCTGGAGTGTCCAGGATAGTAAAGCAACCAAACTCATTGCTCTCCCTGAATGTGATAGAAATGAAATATTACAAACTTTAAAAAAATATTTTTATATATGCATGTAAAAGTATTCATAAATTAAGTATTAATTAAGTAAGCTAACAATGTAAATGTTTATACTCTTTCATCTTTATATTTCAGGATGATTGAGAAACTGAACATAAGATCCATGTGTACATAGAATTTCTTTTAAAGATACTGCTTTGAAAAAACAGGTATCAAAAAATTTCAAGTGTCTATGACAAAGTAATTAAATACTAATCTAAGCACATCAGTAACTGGTTTAATACTCAGAAGTGCTGAGTTTCTAAAGTTCAGTCATATTTCCTGTCTAGATGCCTAGTGAACACAATCCCAACATTAACTTGGGTGATCAATTTTATGTTCTAGGAGGAAGAATCATCAGGCTTATGCCCTATATTAATTCCTATATAACTATATTGTACTGTAAAGAATGTATTCACATCCTACTTGACCAGGTTTCTGCAGACTCTCGGATATTGTCATTTGAAAAACAACACTGGAATTATAATGTATGCTTGACTTCTAGTTAGATAAGAAAGGAGTGTTAACAGTAATGAACTCAAGGGGTTTTTATTGCTTACATTGTCAGCTTTTCCGACATGGTGACCGAACACCAATTGTAAACTTTCCAACTGATCTACACAAAGAAAGCGAATGGCCCCAGGGATTTGGACAACTCACCAAGGTATGTTGACTTTCTTAGAAAAACTTCAAATTGCTACTAAAAGAGGAAGTGGGAAGATGTTTTATGTGTGTGTCCCAAAACATAGCAATCTGAGGTTATGATATTTGCTATTAGCAAATACCAATACCAGTAATTCATAAACATTCTTGCAATGTTATTCATTCAGCTATTGTTAAATTGAAATCTTGTTCATCATAGCTTTATAACTACCTTCCTAAAAGCAACAAACTTCTTGATAGTGTGTCTGCATTCAAATAAATGGCAAGTTTAAACACTGTACTGTTAACAATGATGAAGTTCTAATGGCCATTAAGTACTGAGCCTTGTGACAGGGCAAATGCATGACACCTGCCAGCAAGTCAAGTGAGGAGTCCACACCTCATCATTGGACTGACAACCAGCAATTCACAAAACAAGAGAAGACTTGAAGGAGAGGGTTGCTTCTGGGGACAATGTGTCTTCTAACAAGGCCACTTGCAGTCCAGAGTTTCACTAGAATGCACTAACCTACTTGTTGCTCTGGCGTTTTCACATCAAGCCTTAGCTCTTTGACTGTATTTGACATATGAAGCTCTGGAGCAAAAGGAAGCCAATCTGTTTCCTAATAACACTTTGTCATGGTGTAAAAGTATGAAACAGAGGACGTTCAGTGTTTAATGTTTGAAGGGGGGCTTGAAAGATCTGTAAAATTCAGACACTGAAACAATGCATTACTATCTTACTACTAGCTTATATACTAAGGTGTTCCTGCTTTGGCATTGACTTTTTTGAGAGCTTTTTGTTATTTTGCTGTCTTTTTAACTACAGTAGTAGGAATGTACTTCTCTGACAGGTATAAATTAAAAAGTTCAGCTCAGGCTTTAGAAATTAATAACAAAAAACACAGTGTGCAACCTAAGACAACTGCAGGCACACCAAGGGAAAGACAGAAGAATGCTACTTAAGGCACGAAAAATAAGCCACAAATTTATAAGGTTGAACAAATAACAGACCAATGACAATGATAAATAGTAGATTGTCAATCATCGTCTCTCAGCTGCCGCTAAATGACATACATTGTAAAGGACAATGTTGATCGGTGTCTACAGATCTACAGTGCTGTGGAAATTGTATTTGTATAGAATCAGGGACATTGCCTTTCTGTAGCAGATGTTGCAATCTTAGCATTTCAGAACATATATAGATATATGTTCATAGATAGAAGTGAACATTTCTGTTAAAAATTCTAGATCACCTGCAACATACACAGTTGTTCTGGTTTTGGCTGAGAGAGAGCGCTGCTATGGGGCTCTGGTTTGGATTTGTGCTGAAAACAGTGCTGATAATGCAGGGATGTTTTTGTTACTACTGAGCAGGGCTTACACAGATTCAAGGGCTTTTCTGCTTCTTGTACTTCCCTGAGTTTGTTTGTGAATGCACAAGCAGGGAGGGGATACAGCTGGGAGACAGCAGTTCTCCACTGACCCAAAAGATATATTGTACCCTATGGTGCCATGCTCAGCACATAAAACATAAAAACAGCAGAAGGAGGAAGGTGCAGACATTCAGCTTGATGTAATTTATTTTCCTAAGTAACTGGGATAGAGCCCTGCTTTCCTGGAGGCTTAACACCTGCCTGTCCATGGGAAGTGGTGAATAAATTCCTTGTTCTGCTTTGCTTGCATGGGTGGCTTTTGCTTAGCATATCAAACTGTCTTCAAACCCTGGAATTTTCCCACTTTTACTCTCCCCCATTTCACCAGGGGTGAGTGAGTGAGCAGTTGTGTGGCGTTCAGTTGGAGCTGGGGTTAAACCACAATAACACTGTTATACAAACAGTTAATGATCACTTAAAAGCCTATTGCTGAAGACAACAACAAAAAAGAACCACAACAAAAAAAAAAAGAGAAGAAAAGAAAAAAAAGGAAAATAGAAAAGACACTTCTACATTAGAAGTCTCCACTCACATTAATCTAGTTGTCACCCATATGCTTGCCTTACAGACTGGAATGCAGCAGCTCTTTGAACTTGGACAGTACATGAGGACAAGATATTCCAGCTTCTTGAACAACACATACAACCGGCAAGAGGTATAGAGCAGATCTCTGGCGTAGAACATATAGAACATTTCTCTGGCATAGCAGAACTAGGGACTTATAAAAGCACATCATCATACTCATTTCATTAATGGAGAAATAAAGGTAATAGAAGAACATTTTTGAAAGTCAGACTTATATCAAGGTAAAAACACAGAATAAAGTCTGATTTTCAGCTCTTACATTCTGTTTGTCTTTCACAGCCTAATTTTCCCAAACTGAACCGCTCCAGGATGAATGAGTTGGGAATTTATACAGTGACCCATTATTGTTTTACCCTGTTGAAAGATAAATGCCTATCCAGTCATGTGGTGGGCCAAGCTCACATACCTCCTCCTATAACAGAGAGGTCTAACAGCTGTTTGGATGTGCTTATCATACAGTAGAGATCCATTGTGGGATAGATCCCTCTAACATTTTGTTCTATATAGGAGGCATGCATTATGGGAAGGTACAAAAGACCTTTGCTATGCTTCCAAGAGAAGCTTATGTTTTTGAGTGCAAGATGCCTTGGTAATTCCATTTGTGAAACTGAAGTAGGGCTCTGGAAAGCTGAGTTGTGGTTTCACTGTTTTGACTTTATGCAAAAATATAACACTGAAAACAAAAAGTCAGTATTGACAAGTTGGGTAAAAATTTCCCTATTATTTTATAGTTTCCATTTTATCTTTTATTTTTTGCCATTCTATTTGCAGTTTTACATCCAAAGTACAGATTATGATCGCACCATTATGAGTGCCCAGTCATTTCTTTCTGGCCTCTTTCCACCAACTAGCAGCCAAATTTGGAACCCTGAGCTTCTCTGGCAACCTATTCCAGTTCATATTTTTCAAAAAACAACAGAGCAGGTGAGTACTGGCTAGAAGCATTCTATAAAGTCTTAATCTTTCACAGAAGCAAAAGAACAGAAAAAAGGAAAATAGCTAAAAAACATTTTTTAAGCTTTTTGAGTTCAATAAAACTGAAAATATCAAATGCAGTACTGGCTGACAAGTATGTCATAGGTCAACTGTAATAGCCACATGAAAATCCTCCTTCCATAGTTGCAGAGTACCTGAATTGTCATACACATTACCATTTTCCCCAAGGTCATTTCCTCTGACCAGAACACTTTTAGACAGTATTCTAGGGAAGTTGCCCTAAATCTTTACAGGAAACTAGTGCTTTTTGAAACACCACTCAACTAGGCAGACCTTGTCTCTTTGGCAAGTTTGTTCCACGGTTTATTCAAGGAATTGAATTTTCACCAGCCACTGTAATGACCTCAAAATTATTACCTTCCTATTCTGGTAGCACTTAAACATTCTAATTACAGACAAGGGCACTTTTATGCTCAATGCTATAGAAACATTTAATGAAACCCTAGCACTTCTCCTGCAGATCATAAGAGTAGACCTACCTGAATAACTGGTCTTGTAGAAGTTTTACTTCATGTAGCTCTCTCTGCCTGACTCAGAATTAGGTTTAATTTCACTTGCTCTTGGGACAAGGACTGTGTAAGGAACAGTATGGCCAATAAGGATAAAAAGCTATTGAGTGTATTAACAGCAAGCTTCATTTACTTCTGGCTTTGAGGACAGAAGTTGACTTTAAGGAAATTTGTACAAACCCCCCTATTACATAACTGGCTTTCACCAACATCAGAGGATGGACTCACTCATTAGGGGGCTGCCACACCTTTGATGTTGCTCCATTCTTGGAGACCATGCTTGAAAACAGGTACAGAGAGAAAGGGTTCTCACAAACTGGGTTAGGCAAAGTGTGATTCAGCCAGAAACTTAACCCTGTTCCCAAACAGAAAAGAATGCCGTGACTGTTATTTAAATATGGGACACCAGAGGAAGTTCGTTCTCTGAAAGACCAGGAAAGTATCAAAGTGGTCAGAGCTCTGGCCATATAATACATCAAAGCCCTTAGGGGAATCACAGTGCAACGAAATAACCTGTTCTAGAAAGGCAAGCTCATTTGTATGAGTCTCTAGTACCTCATCTCTTCTGTGGCTGCGTCAGGAACGGGTATTGACGCTTCTCTCAAACACAGCTCCACAGCAACTCAAAATGCCTTTTATAATGCAAACCACCTGGAAAAAAAATTGTTTCCTTGTTAAACCAAGCAGGTGTTTGAAGGTATTTTCAAGCCCCAAGCAACACAAAGTGGGAACTGAAGCCAGGTACAGTCCTGTAAAAAACCATAATCACAGTTTATTTTTAAGCCACTGAGATCTATCAAGACTTGACAGGCAACAGTACTGAGTACTGCTTAATGAAGCCAAAGGGAGTGGCTTAATTAGTAATACCTATGGAGGGATAATTAAGACATACAGCAAGAAAAACTTTTTTTTTGTGTAATGAAAAAACATTCCCCAGTTTCATATTGAAACTTTGAGCTTTCATCGTCCAGTGTGTGCTGCTGTTACAGAAAAATTGCACCCTTGGAAACCTATCCAAGTGAAAGGGGGCTAGGATCAGTTGGTGGCTGCTGCCAACTTGCCACTGGAGGCATTCTGGAACTACAGTCTGTTAATGTTATAGGATAATACTGGTGCTGGGTCAAAAATACTCTAGCAATGTGACAAAGTGCTGAACCAGCACAAGCTTGTTTTTTTCACCATGGCTTTTAACTGGCATTTTATGATGTATCAGGTATCATTTGTCTTTCTGCAGTTGATATAAACCATATTTGCCAGAGCTCATAATTTGAAGAATACATGTTGTTCAGATCAAATATATATATCATGTGACCTTGTAATGCACACACTTGGAGTAATTAAAAGTGAACCATATCCCTAAAGAAGAACAGAGCCTTAGGCTCACAGTTTTTTGATATTTCAGAACAATTTGTCACTCTTGTTTCATTTCTGTCTATTAAGTGGTACTTAAAATGTTTATCATAATTACCATAATCCACTGGTTATTCCAAAGAGATGAGACCTGGATGTGTAGATGGAGAAGCAATTCAGGCTCCAGTAGCAGGAGTTAAGTTACATCTAGGGGAATGCAGAAAATGAGAGAGAAATGGTAGCTTTTTAAAATTTCTGATCATGGACCCTGACCCATTTCTCAAAGCAATCCCCTGACAGACATGTGCAATTTCTTTTTGTCAAAATCAGCTAAATTGAGGGAAATGAAGCTATGACAGACACAAGTAGCCATTGAAAAGCCAAGTTACCACAGTCTACTACCTATGTACTGAATTCATGACTAAGGTACCCAAACAAACAGTTATTGAGTAGGTGTAGCACAGCCATGAATCTGTCTAAAATATATTACACCATTAATCTCAGGAATGGAAAAAAACAGAGGGTTGTTGATAATTTTAGAACTATTCTAAGTTTTGCTTTTCATGTTTCAGAGGCTGAATTTTCCTCTGCCAAACTGTCCTCATTATGATGAACTTCAGCAGGAAACACAAAAATCTAAAGAATTTCAAAACAGAATACAGCCATACATGGTAAGAGAAAACAAACAAAAAACCCCATGCCCAAGATGTGAGAAAAAGGAAGGTAACTAAGTTGTAGAAGTTATGGAATTGTGTTTTTTTTCTTTTGTTAAAATGCAAAAACAAATTGAAAAAAAATTAAACCCCTCATTAGGTTAGACATTAGAGCAAGGTTCTTCACCCAGAGAGTGCTCAGGCACTGAACAGGCTCCCCAGGAAAGTGGTCACAGCACCAAGGCTGACAGAAGCATTTGGACAACCCTCTGAGACACATGATGCAATTCTTAGGGATATCATGGGAAGGGCCAGGAGTTGAACTCGATCCTTATTGGTCCATTCAAACTCAGTTTATTCTGTGATTCTGTGAAAATTATGTGAAAATGTTGGGTGTTAGAGAATCTCTGCATGTATGTTCCATATGTCTTGAGTATTTGTGGTATACTCTTCACTTTTTCCCCACAGGATTTTTTACAAACAATGGCAGTTAACACAGGGTTTGAACTAAATCACCTTAAAATACTGGACAATTTCCAGCTCTGGAATACGTATGATACTCTACATTGCGAGGTAATAATAAATCAATAGATGGGGGGGAAGAATATAACTCCCAGCTCTGGGTTTCAATTAAACCAGGGCAATGTGTTTTCACAGGAATGAGTTGTATTCTCTCCTATGTTTTCTTTTTCATTTTTTCATTTTTTCTTTTATTTTAAATTCGAATCTAAGTTATATTTTAGTGCTTTGGTAAAAGATAACTGAAAAACATGGTCTACAGCTTGGGAGACTGTCACTTCCATTTCATGTTTTAAGAACTGTTACCATTCCCATTATTCCCTTTTTCCCCTTCCCAATATGCTGCTATAGAATTATTCAGCATGATGGCTATAATATATTTGTGATTTTTAACAGAGAAATGAAATTATTAGCTTTAAACTATCAACAGTTAAACATCAAAATACTTAAGGTTTTGAACACGAGAGATCATGAAAGATCTATCAGTTAAAAATTTTTGAGATGGTGATTGCTACCAGTAAAAAAAGCCCAAACTGACCCCAAGCATGGAATAATTCCATTTGGCCCCAGTCATTACCAGCAGTGCATGAAGGATTTTGAAAATATTCTCTACAAACTGAGGTGATTAAACATGATAAGACACTGTCACTGTTACATGACTGGAGAGTGACACTTGTCCCTAGTTGCCCAGTGATAGAACTGGAATGTGGACAACTGTATGGAAAGGCAGAAAAAATAAGGTATTTATAACCTGAAGACCCAGAGAAAGGAAGAGAAGACATATGTCTGCAATATTTCCCACCAAAAACATGTATCTCTATAGCAAGAACACATTATACCTACAAGGAATCTCCCTCACACAAGCTCTTCTGCTCTGCCCATTCACTCACCTCAGGCTGATCCCCATTCCCACAAAATGTGTTTCAAGGCATAGTCCAGAGTGAAACCATACTGTGGAAAGAATTGCAGCAGCCTCAGAAAGTCTAAACTAAGTAGTGTAAGGGTAGACAACAGGATGATGGAAAACAGTGAATTATAAACATTTTTTTGTTTTCCTTTATCACTAGGGTATTCACAATTACACTCTCCCTGTGTGGGCCACTGAAGATGTAATCAACAAGATGGAAAAACTGGCAGAATTGTCTTTACTCTCATTATTCGGGGTTTATAAAACAGAAGAGAAATCACGACTACAAGGAGGTAAATCAAAAAATGCATAGCTCTAAGAAAGGAGGAGATAATGCAACATCCTGCCACTTTACTAATGCAAAATTATTCAAACAAACCCTTGATTTGAAACTAGTAAGTGTTTAAATATGTGCTGAACTTTGGCACTTGCATGGATAAAATACTGCAACAAGGTGTAAAAAATAATATCTTCAGGTGTTCCAGATTTTTTAAGGTATTAAGAATTTTAGAAATATTATAGAAAACTAAAGAAATAAATCAGACCCTCATGGTTATGGTCATTACTTATCTTGTAGTAAGTTAGATTAAATAGTTTCTCCAACATTTTATTCTAATTGTTTCCTGTCATTTGTTTTTCCTTTTGATGTACTGGTTATACATGGTGTCAAAACACTGGCAACATATTTGTAGCTCTCTGAGTGATATAAAGCTGCTCCAAAGCAGTCTGATCAGAATAGAAGCTGAGAGATTCCAGTTATGTCTATACTGCAAGAACTACAAGAACTGGGAACTACTGCTTAGCTCCAAAATAGGGGCACAGAGACTGTGCTGCACCTTCTGACACTACTTTAGGACACAGTCCAGGAATTTATCCTATGATCCACAGGTATTCATGAGCAGGAAATCCAAACAATTGAGCTTGAATATTTGCAGGCTGGAACACTTGAGGCTAGGCTTTCCAGTGCACCTACTGTGCAGCCTAGACCTAGGTAAAGAATTATTAGCAGATCCATCAACTAGGCATACACATCACTGGATCAAATATATACTAATTACAGGCTCCAATCTGCAAAAATCCCATTAGCTGGCAGATGACCATATCACATGATCAGGACTATTTATCTAATGTCCACTGCCATACCAGTTACATCCTCTTTCCTTAGAATGATATAAACTGTGCTTCAAGGAATTTCTGCTGCCCTTACCCATTGGCTTTAGAATACCTTTGGGCTGGAGAAGAAGTACAAAAGAGCTTTGGAAAAAATGAAGAATCAATAATGTGTAACTTGTTGGAAGTAAATAGTTAAAATATTTCTTCGGCATGTAGAGAGGAAGAGACCAGCACAATTGTCATTATTCCAACACTACAAACAAACAAAAAAATGATGGAGGGATCTCAGCATAACAGAACTGGAAGTGTCATTATCCCCAGTTCTCAGGATGTTTCTAGATGATTTCCTGTGAATCCTGCCTCTTCACTTGACCTGGATGATGAATCATGTATTTTCCCTCTTTAATATCTTCTCTTACAAAATTGTAGTAAGCTAAAAAAATGAGTATAAGGCCTTAGTAGATGTCTTACATTTGATACTCACAATGTTTTGTCTTTTTTGTTTCCATCCACACATTATACCTTCCTTTTTTTCCATCTTTTTAAGGTGTCCTTGTGAATATTATTTTAAACAGTATTAAACAAGCTGTCAATTCTTCAAGACCAAGAAAAATGGAGGTCTACTCTGCAGTGAGTATTTTCATCTTTCACAAATCTTGCTTTGATTTTACCTGTAAATTTAAATGAAAGAATAATATAATACAGTTTCATTCAGCTAACAAGCTGAACACCAATCAGTAAAAGAACACAGTATAGGCACAGATCTCACTTCAGTTTTAGTTAAACTATATTTGGCAAAGAAAAATATATACATTATCATTCATTATTCCTACAACCTAATGGTGCAGTTTCTACTAGTTGCATCTTTCCTGAAGTGCTCCAAAGATACTGGCACACAGTAGAACTTCAGCTGTGCCTCCTAACCTCGCCTCTGTGGGTTCTTTTTTACTATAACTATTATTATTTTATTTATTTTAGAAGGTGAAGAGGGCCACTTTCATCTGGCCAAGATCTTCTTAGCTCATTCATTATTATGTCTCTAATGAGGGCCAAAGGCAGGGATGAATATGAGAATAAAACCAGCAGAGAGTGATAAAACCTTCCAGAAATCTGTTTCTTAGGGACTTCCTGGGAAAGAATTTGTCTCTGTGTTTAGTAACTCTTGACAGATTGTCTTGCATCAACTTGCCTAATAATTTTTTAAATGCATTTATACTTTTGGACTCTGCAACATTCTGTGACAATTACTTGTGTGTTAAAGAAAAAAATACTCCTTCATTGATTCACTTTTTCTGGGTCTCTAATGAATTTATTATTTTCTGTCACTCTTCTTCCTTATTTCCAAGACAGAGTCCTACCCTATTTAATCTTTTCTCCTACAGAAACTACTTGATACCTCAAATCTTTCTCACTGTCTTTCCTACATGATTCTAGTAGCACCATGTTCTTTCTGAAAAGGAAAGAGCAGTGCATCCAGATTTTTCACTTCTGCTTTAATACCCTGAGTTCAAGTATACTGTTATTTTTGAAACTGATCTGCCTAAAAAATTCCAGAACCTGAATAATAATTAAACCATAGCTGCTAGACTATAACATAAATAGGTCTAGCAGATATATAGATACATATATATAGATATATATATGTATCTATATATAGAGAGATATATATCTATATCTATATCTATATCTATATCTATATCTATATCTATATCTATATCTAAAGATGCTTGCAAAATTTATGCACCAAAGTGCTTGAACTACCTGCCTTCAGCTTCTCTTCCTATGATCCCTGCAAAAGCACGGAAAATGGGTAGATGAAGAAACTATATGTGGGTGGGTAACTGATCCCATAAAAATAGAAGCCAAACTGAGATTTCATTGTATGAATCCAAAGAGAAGGAACAATTGAAAAAATTATGAAGTGGAAGCAAGGAGAGTAGTCTTTGCACACAACTAGTTGTCTGGTATACTACCTGAAAAAAAGTATTTTCACTTGAAATGCCCTTTACACTGCCTTAATCTGACCTTGGAGCAAAAAACACTACCGAAGGAAGGAAAAGAAAAAATGGACTGAAATATTAGATTTATTATTCAAACCACATCTTGGTTTCCTTCAGTATCTGTCTCCAAAATCCTGCCAGATGGTGTAAGACATATACTGCAGTAACTCTTTGGAAATGCCTCCTGCTGTCTGTAGTAATCAGTTAACATGTCTTTCCCAATGGTGAATATACTGAACACATTTTTATGGTCAAATTTACACAGGTTTTCTTTTATCTTGATTTCCACTCCCTCTTTACTCTTGTCTCATTACTCTGGATGAATACTAGTTGACTTAATTGACTGTAAAGGATGCTTTTTTTTTTTTTTTCCCTCCAATAGCATGACACCACAGTTGGGGCTCTCCAGATTGCTCTCAATATTTTCAATGGAAAACTGCCACCATATGCTGCTTGCCAGTTTTTTGAACTCTACCAAGAAAGCAATGGGCAAGTATTTTCTTTTCTTTTCAAGAAATAGTGTTTAGAATTTGCTACCCTCTTCCCCACAACCATTATTTTCTCAAATAGTGTGAGAAGATATAGTTTTGATTTAAATAGATACTTCACTGACCAGCCCATAGGCACAAAGTCATATTAAAACTAGGAAAGAATACATTTTCTGGATGTGCATGTGTGCTCTGAAATTCAGGAAGAAGAGGTAAAACAAGCCTTATTGTGAGGGAGGAAAGTGGTAAAATCAATTTTTCTGATTCTTCAGATGACAGCAAGAACATTTCCAAGACATAACTCCCACAGTAAGCCAGCTGGCTTAGAAGAACCCAGTGCTGGTGCCATTCAAGGAGCCTTCAGAAGGACCTTTTCAGCTGACTGGTGATCTGACTAGCTAAATAACTAGCTTTGGCAAAGTGGGTTTGCAGATGTTTTTCACAAAGCCTCCACTCTTGGAGACCATGTTCTAGAGCAGGATGTTAGAGCCTATTTCCAATATGCTGTCTCAAAGTAGGAAACCTTCTATTTAAGAACCTTTTAAAATAAACTTTTCAATGTTGTTAATCAGGCAATATAGCATCGAAATGCATTATCGGAACGACACTTCAAAGGATCCTTATCTCCTCACTTTGCCAGGGTGCACCTCTTCTTGTCCACTTGAGAAGTTTGCTGAACTAGTTTCTCCTGTGATTACAGAAAACTGGTCAAAAGAATGTGGGAAGGAGGACAAAATGAAAGGTAGTGTAACAGTTCTGTATTTTTCTACATGAGATGTGGAGGCGGATATTTTATCAGTGGCTCTGGATTTTGTACCTTTCCCACAATCAATAGATTTTCCTTTAAGTGTGGGCCAGATATGCTATGGACAAGTAATGTCAGTAGAAATTAAATTAGGATATTCCCAAAAGGAGCTGCCTAAAGGCAGTGGTCAAAACTAGATCTCCACTTGTTGAAAATGTCTAAGAGAATTATGGATGTGGGTGCCATACAAGGGTCCTGTTCATGTTGGGTCCATCAGACTTTCTGCAGATGCAAAGCAAAAATGGATTTCAAAGGCATGGAAAGATTTGTGCATCTGTATTTCAGCAGTTGTACTGAGTGCAGCTGATCCATGATCTACTAACAGCTGAGAGATGATAACTTCTTCCTGCCTGAATATTATTTCTGGGAAGGAGGAGAAGCGCAAGGCAATACATGTTACTTTTCAATAGTCCCATTATTTCCCCTGTCCTGCATATATTCACCATTTTGCTGATCCCTGATGAAACAATTTTTCTTTTTTCATTAACTACACATAGTCCCTCCTGCACTATGGAAACCTGGGAGTAAGATTTACCTATGCACAGGAAGCAATCTATATATTTCTAGGGTTGAAGTACATGTTCTTATGTTGCATATGTCAGTAAATGTGATCTTGCCAGAAATATTTCCATTCTTATATGTAATTAGATTGTTAGCTTTGCATATACAATGGTATACATATATGTCTTTCATTAACTGCCTTTTCATTTATTATTTGTTCTCCACAGATATTTTTATCGGATTTAATGTTGCTGTTGGCTTGTTGTCCATTTTTAACCTTGTACTGCTCTACCTCCTTTATCATTATGGACGCTGCAGGCACAGAAACAGCTACCAAGACATTTAAAGTGGAGGTAAAGAAATGAAAGAGAGAGCAGCTAGACATCAAGGAATACTTGAAGTTGCAGATATCCATCAGTTTGCTCTGGTCAAAATAATCTCCAAAGCATATTCAAAAAACCTGAACAGACGTATCTGTGGCCTAGCTCCTAAAATTTTACACATCTGCAGTGAGAAATACTGTAGAAACATGTTATTTTAGGAATTACTGGATGGATGGAATTACTCCAATTTATATCTTTATTCTACTACTACTATTAATCAATCTTACATCAACCAGTGGGGTGAAGGAATGTTATTGCCTATGCTTTTTTTTGTATTGTCTATTACCATTTAGCCCTCTGCTGCTCAACAACTCTTTCTTCAAAACTGCATTCTGTAATATTTGCCTTACTTCCTATAAATGGCTATTTTGCTGATGCAGAGGAAAATAGTTTCAGTGAGCAGAAGTTGCAATTACTGTACGAAGAAGACTCATACCAGCATTTGGACATACTGTTCCTGCATTTATTCATGCAAATTTATGCATGAGTTTTGACCTTGGCCTTCAGCTAATAAAAGTCTTCAGCCTGCTCTTTAAGGAGTTCCAGCTCTATAGCTCTCACTGAAATTAGTAGAACTGGGATAATCTCTGTCACATAGCCAGACATCAAGCAAGAAGCTGAGTGCAAAAGCATCTTGGTCAGTGTCTGTAACTTCAATAATATAGATAAGTAAATATATTAAAATCTGTTTTCTGTTGCTATCCTGTTTTCCTATTTTTCTGAGCTCCAGTCATGAATGATCCTTTGCTCTGCATTTTTTTTGAGCCAGGATTATTTTAGGATAATTCCTCAAGCTATCACTCTCTTAATTATCTTTTATTTTAAATCACAATAACTCCTTTAACTCCTGGCTCTGTTCACAATCCTGTATGTTAACAAGATGTACACTAAAAGTAAGAAAACGATGCTGCTTTTTGTATGTTGATCTCTTCTGTGCAATATATTTTGTTTAGATTGTAAGCTTCTTATGTCAGGGAATGTGTTTATGTAACTGCTCTTGAGTGTCACAAACTACATGCATAATAAGCACTAATATTGCTGTATAAAATCCGACTTATTGTCATATTCTTCAACACTGAATCAACACTTTTTCTTTCTGTAGTCCTGCAGATGATACTGTGAATTACAATACCATGGAGAAGTCCCTTTAAAAATCAAGACAACCACACAAACAGGTGCCAACAGCAGGGTCAGCCCAACAGATATAATGTGCTCAAGCTAATGTGTCCTGTTGAGATTCAGAAAGAGAGAAAGCTGAGAGATGGAGCTGCTTAGCTCAGACATAGCATCACAACAGTGTGAATACATTGCTTCCAGACTGACTTTTGCTCACATTCTGTGGGTTGCAGCATGGAGCCCAGGAGCCTCAGTGAGCTATCACTGAGATAGTGATACAGAGATCAGCCCTCAATATTACTGAAATGTGATATAATTATATATAGTGATATTAAATGTCATATATTAAATAGCATAAGTCAGAGTAAGAAATGCTTGTGGGAATATAGCACTTTCCAAACATCACATTTCTTGTAATAAATTCAGCTACTAAGTGTCCATCTTTTGAAAATTATTTCTCACTCAGTAAAAAGCTTTTAGTAGTATCCATGACATTTCCATTTTATCTGTTTTAGGAAATATCATAATCAACTGGTGGATTTGAGTTTTACATGTCCAGCATTATTATTGTAAAACAAGTTGATGCAAAGCTGTGAAAAAGATGAAAGACTGTCCCTAAATCAGATGGTTTAGACGTACAAGCTTCAGCTTGTAACTAGCCATTTTGATCCTCGTGCAAAAACTTGAAGAAATATCTATATTGCAGCCAAATGTATTAAAGCAGCTCTATGAAACAAGCCTGAGCTGGTTTGGTTACAATTGGAAGTATACTGACAGTGGGGAAAAGTTCAGAACAAACTGCAAAACTCATCCTGGCTCCTGTATGTGCATATATATATATACATATATATATATATATATACATGAAAATATATATATGAAAATATATATATGAAAATATATACACAGTCAGTGGTTACCTGATACTGAGCTTTGCATTACCACAGCCATAGTGCTGCTGGTACCCACTTAATGATAAATTATATTTTTTATTAGAGGAAGTCAGAGGCTTGACAAATGAAGATGTATTGACTGATAATCTGCAGTAAGAACCAGTTTTGAAATACTAGAAAATCAGTCAATTGCACTTCTCAAGGAGCAGAATGGGACATGTTTTTCCAAGGCTGCTTCTTACAACAAGAAGTAGATTCAGACAGAAAGTAAAATGTGAAGTGCCTGAGACATCTTGTCTGGTTTATGCTGCTCAAGCCTAAGGTGTAACAAAGAACTTCAAAAGATAAGGCAATTCTTATTGCAGCAGGAGCTGTCAGGAAGGAGTTTTATTGTAGGGACATCTTTCTGTTAACAGACAGTCATACTTGAAAATGCATATGCACTTTTAGAAAAGATCCAGAACACAAGTTACAGAGAATGTGATTACCGGTTCAGATGATAGAACTTCAGAATTAATGAGGGTACATTAAAGACATAATAGCTTAGTAAAGTAGACCCTGAATCTCACTTATAGGAAAGATGTTTTGTCTTGCTGTGTTTAAATCAAGTAAAATTTCTCCAGTGGAGTAAAAGGTTGTACATGTAGACAAGTTCATAGCTTTTTTATTTTTTCAGCTATATTTACAATTTGCTTAGTATAATCTGCAGACTGTTTGTGATTAGAAAATATCTCTAAGCAACTTGTGGCACTGTGATAAAGTACTTTAAAGAAACAATTCAACATTTGCCATTTGATCTTATTAAAAAACAATGGAGTATTCAGTATGTCTAGAATTTCCAAACAAAAGTGAATGTTCAGATTTGTTGTTTCTGTAAGAACAGATTTTAAAGTGCTTCTGCTTTGATATGAATAAAGTTGATGACATGAAGCTCTTCAATTTGCCCTCTAGCAGTGACATCATCTGTCTCTACAATAATTACAGTAGCAACTAGATGCTCCGCAGCAGGATTTTCTGGTGCCTATGGTAGACAGCAGTGCACATGCAGCACTCTTCACCTCAGTGAGCAACAACCTCCTCTCGCTGAATTGATTTTATTTGGGAACTTCTTTTTTCACAGGCCTGAGTATTGCACACAGTGGGTCAGCACAGAATAGGCATCTGACTTCCAGAGAAACATCGGCTCAGCCAGGAGCACTCATGTTCATTTGTACCAGTAATGTAGAGACACTGGATGCAAATGACATAATTTCCTCTCACCGTAATGTATTTTCTTAGCTGTGGTAAGCAGAATGACAAATGCACTTTATTTGAATAATAATAATAAAAAACCCTATTCAGTCCAAAAGTTCTTAAGTCTGAATTAAACCCCAAAGTACAAGAGGTATGTTTCTAAATTTTTCTCAAAACAAACAAACAAACAAACAAACAAAATAACCAACAACAACACACCAAAAAAACCAACCTAGAACTTCTACTCTACAAAGAATATTAATAACTTCCTGTGCTGGAATTTGAGAGTGACAATGAGAGTAGAAACACACTTATTCTTAGGCACATAGCCTTGGCCCACACAAATCCATGCCAAGGTGATGTCAGCAATATTGCATAGGATTGTATTTTTGACATGGAAGAGTTAAAACTACTGCAATCCTTACTGCATATCTTATAAAGGTGGGGATGAAAGATGGACATAAACAGCTAACTTTATTGATTTAGGGACTAATGCTTCTTCATCAGAAATTGCCAAGTATTAATACTCAAATAGATAAACATGAGTTGCTATTGAAATAATAGCACATCACTTGAACTATTACATTACATGGTCTCTTCTATGACTAGGCAACTTCATCTCCAAAGGGATTAGAGAACTGGAAAGACCTGCAAGGAGATGAGATACAGTTGGAAAGATAGTTAAAAAGACTAAGTCCTGTTTTGCTTATTTCTGTAACTTCTCTTAATAGAATGATACTACCTTTTCTCCTGAGAGTCAGTGCATTATCATTCTTTTCCATCCTGCAGACCGAGGTTCCAGTGGTCCTTTAAAAAATCTGTAGAGAGCAGAATAATGCCATTTATCAGTTAAAAGTAGAACGAGGCAAAATAAATTGTCCTGGCTTTGTCTCTGTATATATTTAGCTGCAGTCATGTGCATTTAAAAAAAAAAAAAAAAGGTAATTTCTTTGTGCCTGTTTACAGCAGCTAAATCTCTTGCTCTCTTCCTACAGTGAGCCCTTGACTTCAGAGGACACAGCAATTCTCCTAGCTCATCTACCCCATAAACTAAAACTATGGAAAGAAAAGTTGTAAAAGACAGTCTGATCATAAAGTCTTTTATTTAGGAAGATGAGAATAAATGTGGACTGTAATTTAAGGTCCAAACAGGTAAGCTCTCCATTCTCTAATATACAAGTATTTGGATAGATAATTGCAGGCAGACTAGCATAATTCTATAATACCCACAACTACTGAGCTCTGTGAGGACAGTGCCAGTGCTTTGTGGAAGTAGAGCTCCTTCATTCTTTCCATTCTAAGGCATTATCACAGTTTCTCCTTGCTGCTCTCTTCAGGAAACAGCAAGAGCTGAAGCACATCTGAAGCCTACACCTTTTTCAGAATTTTTGAAACGTGCATTTAAGATTAAAATAGATGTGATTAGTGAATTACTGTTGTACTTTTTGTATAACAGCTTATTCACTTGTTTTATTAGAATCTATATACAGAAATTCTTTTACAATACAGGCCAACTCCTCCAGGGCAGTCAAATGAACAATTCAGACATAGCATGTTACACTTGTATATAGATGAGATCATTTTCTACTGACACAAGCAGCTCTACATGAGAATCTTCTGTATCCTCTACAATATGGTGGTGGAAGAGAGCTTTATAAATCCATTATTCACAACAGACTCCTCTTTCTTGGTAAAAAATGAGGATGAAAAAGCACAGTAATCTGGAATACTCTTCAAATAAACACAGAGAAGTCTCTTTTTTCTACATTAAGGCCTAATTTTCACTTCACTTCACTCAGTTAAATGTTTGGAAAAAAGGATCTGGAAAAGACAAGCTAAACTAAAGCATGCTATGCTGCTGTTAGCCCATCTCCAGCACAGTTATTGGGTTGTCTTCTCTCGTAAAGCTATTTGCTCTCATCTCTGACTTACTGATAGGATAGAGGTGAAGGACAACACCACAGGGAGGACTATAAGCTTCTACATATTTTAATATCCAAAATATTTGGCCATGTATGTGAACCAAATGAGTCCTTGACTCCTCATTCTAACTACCACACTAAACCTCAGTGTATGCACCAAGCATAGTCTCTGTTGATTTATCTCTCTCCCTTTCTGACCATACATTCAGTGATATCAATACAATAAGAAAACCACTAGCTGGGCTGCTTGCTCTGGTTGCCTGGTGGAGGTTTCACTATGGTTTGAATACCAACCCTCTGTAAAGACCATTCTTCACTATGAAGTGCTGTTGTCATTAACAACTGCCTGACTTGATCCCTAAGAAGAATCCTATTCTGCAGAATTGCAGGCCAGAGTACAATTACTTAATATTTATTCACCTGATGCTTCAGAAAGGTAACTCTGAACAAAATGTTAGGAGATTTTCATAACCATAGCTTGCATTATCAAAGACTGAGCACTCTAAACAAACTTTCTTCTTTATTTCAATGAAGTAACTGCCATTTTGGAGAGTGCAGACAATCCTCTCAATCTTCTTAACTGTGTTATTTATAATGATGTATCTCTCTGGTTTAGGATGTATCTTTAGAATGCAGTCTATATTTGTCATCAGAGAAAACACAAAGTCTAATATGAGGCTCTTGATGAAGATATGCCTTGGCTATTCAAGAAAGAGCTGTGTATCCTGAAATAACAGTGATAAACTTTAAAAGAACTGCATTGCAGAACAGAAGGATGTTACAGACTCTTATCTGTTTCAAGTAAATTCTAAGAAAACTGGAAATACTGTAGCAATGTGTAACAATGTGTTCCTTTAGGAGTGGAGCTACGCCTAAAGCCCAATAAACCTCTGGGGTGAGGAAGGCTGCTTGGGAAGCTCAGACAAGACAGTTGAGCTCTCACATCCACACACACCACGGGCTGGCTCAGCAAGGAGAAGAGGAAGGCTCTGGCAGCCCAGATCAGTTCCAGCCAGGTTTATTGTGATGCCGATGTCACCAGTGCCAAGAGAGACCAACCCCAGCCCCGGTTTGGGGTTAAGTACAGGTTTCAGCAGCCAGTGACCTTGGGGCATGAGGGCAGAATAAAGGGCAGGTAAGGTCAGTGTCCTGTGGGGAGAACAGGGCTGGTCACCAGGGAAGGGAGAAACCAAGGGCTTAGGCCCTTAGGGGTGACCCCGGACAAACCAACAAATACAGAGCACCACTGGGAGGAGTTTGCTCCTGAGGCTGGGCAGGTGACTACAGTCTGTCCTGCTAAGGCCAAGTTTTAGGTGTTATCTTGAAGTGCTGCAGGGATTCCACAGCAATGGTCATAGGTTTGGGTTTGGGAGATTTCTAATAATAAAATATAAAATTTTTGAAAATGGGCTCTTCTGTCAAGAAATGCTTGAGGTCAGCCTGAAGCTACTCGTTCTGTTCTTCTCAGAGATGTTTTTGTTTTCCACCATGTGCTTATAAAGTTCACTGAGCCCTTGTAAATGTTACTGTGACAAGACCACTCCTGATTTCCCCTGAATCTGAAAGAGGGCATAGGAGGGAGGAAGGAGGGGAACTGTGCATAGCTGGACAACACCCCATTCTCAAATCAATCTTTCATTTATGCACTAAGCAACTGATGTAAAACTGACAGCAAGCTAACATGGAGAGGAACTCAGAAAATCTACGTTTCATCATTCCTAAAGAAATTCCATCATGTTTTAATCAAGATAAAATCAAGAGAAAGCATCTTGAAGATGAATGGCATAATCTTAGTCTAGCCAAAACATGCAGTAGAAATGTAGAAATGTAACACAGCCTGAGCAGGAAAAGTAAATCTGAAAGGACTGTGATTCTGCATATTCACAGGATGTCCCACTAACCATCAGCAGAGCCTAAAGGATCAGTCTCAAGAGTTAGCTTAAATATAGAAGTAGCAAAAATTAGCATAATCTTGATAAAAATATAATTTCCATAATATTTGCTTATTTTGTACTTTTATAATGCCTTTCCTAGTATGAAAATCTATTTTTTTTTTCAGATTCTTTTGCTTTCAAATCTTGTCTAGTAACAAAACAAGTTCTAAATAATCTGGGGAATGCTAAGCAAATCATTCCATAAATCACATCCAGTATTTCTGCATAGTGGATGGGCAGCTCCCCCAAGTGTTTACAAACCATTGGATTGTGTGGTTTCCAGCAGTCTGTAGACAGTCCTATACTCTGATATGAGAGCCTAGTTCTAGGTAATGAAATGTCTTGGTATACACTAGATAGAGTATCTGACAGTCAGCAAAATAATGGCATGGAAAACAAGTGTGATGGGAAAGTTTGTGTAAGCACCACAGGCTTCTCTTGAAATGAAACATAGAAGACAAAAGCCAAGGCATAAGGTGCATCCTTAAGTACATTAATTATTAGCAACAGGGCATTGAGAAAACCCGTCAAGGTGAATTTAAATTCAAAATAAAATTTGATGTAAGGAGAAAAGATTTGTTTTACCTTAACATCACCAAAAAAAAAAAAAAAAAAAAAAAAGTAGTTTTGTTAAAAGACCAGATGCCAGCTTTTTGGGTACTGTTCAGAGACTATTTTGCAGATGTGGAGATTGGTACAGGCTGTGGTGTATCCATAGACATCCTCAGACATATAATTCCATGTGTTAAGCTCAATTTTGTTTAAAAAACTCCTTGGGGTCTCTGGAGTTAAGAGGGATTTCCAAATGGTGACAAAAGTACAGGCATACTGTTGTGTAGAGGTGTCAAAGCCATGGCAGTGCTGGCTTTCTGTCAACAGTAGCAAATCCTGCAAAACAAGATCGAGGTCACTCAGCTGCTGCAGGGCAGGGCAACTGCCACAGTTACTTTAGGAACTGATAACACGGGGCGGGTAGGAGCAACATTCCCCCGCCTAGAAAGTGCTGACTCGAGTACCCCTGGCATGCTCTGTGAAATTAGGCAGACTGCTTGAACCTTAGGAATCTCCCCACCTTTACATCTCTCTTCTCACCACCTTTAGCTACAGCCCCATGGGCGTTAAGGGCTGAGTCACAGCTTCCTAAGGATTACTGGGAGCAGCCTGCCACCTACTGCTTAGACAAGATCTTGGTGTTTGCAGCTTCCCACTTAAATCCTGTTTTCATAACTATACGAAATCATAAGAAAGTTTGTTTTAAATGGGATCTAGCCCACTGATGCTCCTGAATCTAAAGCTAAAATCATCTCGGATGGTAAGAAGTCAGTTCTGCCCTTCCAGAACGAACTTTTGTTTTAAAGGAGTAGAAAAGATATTAAAATTTTTCTTCTAGATAACATGCAGAAAGTTGATAGGTAGGTTGGTGTCAAATGAACAGATCTTGCTGTCTCAGAAAATAGCATACTTCACTATACACTTGGCCCAGAGATTAACCTGCGATCTTTTTCACTGACAAGAACTCCTATTCAGTCATATTCAATGCCAAAACTTCAGAAGATGATTGTTTTTCTGACCTCTGCTAGCCTGCGTTCATCTTGGTCTGTGCTTAATTCCCATAGCCAGCTAATAAAACGGACACCTTAAACGGAAGAACGGAGGAAAACCATCTTTGATCCGTTTGCTGTTGATTCCAGGCTTAGCTGTGCTACATTAAATTTCCATGCTGACCACAGACTTTCCACCAGCATTTTCTTACCTCTTACAGTATGTGAATCCAGCAGTGATTACAGTACTGAATCCAACCCTTTGTATTTGGCCACTTTGTCTAAGACTGAGAATTTCAGCTGGCGATTTTTCAACACTTCTGTTATTTGAAGTCCAGTGCTGTTGCCACACACAGATACAAGCTTTCTATCAAAACCAACAAAAGACATTTGTTCTAGAAACAGATGTTTAGGGTCTGAAAAATATGAAACTTTGTATATTTTTAATTCTGGGAAAATTTACAACATAAAAATTTTAAAACCCCAAGCTATTAATGGATAAGACTGTAGTAATTTGAGAAATAATTCATGGCAAGGAAATTCCCACTTTCAAATTCTCCTTCAAGACCTTGTACTAATGTAAGTACAAAAATAATGATACACTGAAAGCAAATTTATTGTTGTAACAGATTTATATTGCTTTTAATAGTAGGTATTCACATTTTAAAAGGTACTTCTTGAGGTAGATGAAGCTAATGATCAGAAATTAATTACTAACTTTGTGTTGCCTCCTGCAGTACAGAGCAATGCTGCTTGAAGCACATTCAAACAAGACACGAAGAAGGGACACACAAGGGTATACATGAGATAAAAATAGCAAAGGAAATGTGAAGATATGCAAAACACTTGCCTTGCAGCCACCTCCTGGAAATCCTCACCTGTGGGATTTCTCATCACATGCATAGTTCCACTGATTCTGATCCCTCACACTGAGAGCACTCACCTAAGCACAGGCTGGAAGAGGTAGGTCTTTCCAGATGGTAAAGGCAGGAGCAGTGAAACAAGGAACAATATGGTAAGTTGCAAATATCTCAGATTTTGGGCAGGGATATTAAGTCTCTCTAGGAAATTGAGAGGAAGAAATAAATTCTCCTAGGGGGAAGAAAATACACAACCCCACAATGAAACAGTAGTATTCTGCATAGGGATGCCGGAGGCCACAAAGTAGAAGGAAACAGAATCCCATGTGTTGAGCTGGTTACAAACTGGAACACTGTCAAATGCAGCTTCAGGTTTTTTAATTTTGCTTTTAATCAGCAAAGTCCATGCTGTGTCCCTGTTTACTGGTTGAACTAAAACAAATTTAGGGCCACAACTGAACAGTTTGTCCTTTGTCTGCCATGTGCCAAGTCATCACTTTGTGCTTCTGTCTAAAGCTATATTAGCTTTCCCAAAAACTGGGTGCACCAGCTCTCTAAGCACTGGCAAGGGAGAAAACTAAATTTTATTCAAAGACATAACTACTAGTCACTTTTACATAAGAAATGAACAGTAAATAAATTAATTAAATGCTTCATTTTCTCCTGATGGCTACAAAAATGTTAGTTTATCCAAATACAATAAAGTAACAAATCAGTTTTAGTCTATTTCTGTATAGAGTATTCTATACCTTACTTGACTTCAATCTTATTTGTGCAGAGAAAAGTTTTCTTGTAAGGGTCAGGTTGCTTCAGATGATAAAATTCACACTGAAAAATTAATCAGCATATCTGGTGTTATGCAAACAATTACCACTTCATAAAAAGATTCAGTTTGAACATGATCAGTAGTGAAAAAAAAGGCTCAGTGCCTTTTTTGCGAACAAACCACTTGTTTTGCAGATTGTGGATAAAAACCATCCGTAAAAAGCTTGAGCAATTATGAAATTGGCTTATATATTCATTAATTTTATTCTTGACTTTCCTATAGTGGCAGATATTCCTCCTCTCAAATGCAATTCGGACCAGAAGCAGAAACAAAAGAATTCTGTGATTTATAATAGTGAACATGGTCTTTTTCGTGGCTGTTATAACATCACCCCTATTGTGGGACAGTTCAAGCATTTTTAAACTTAGTCTACCCTCCTCTCAAGTGGAGAGCACTTACTTGCTGACCAACTAATTCAGTAAGCACACAAGCTAATTTCACTTCACTGTTAAGTAATTTATCAAAAAGCTGATTAATTCATATAATCCAAAACTGGTTTCTTAGTACAGTACAATAATAATTTGTACTAAGAGGTATAAATAAGGATCTATTCGAGCTTCTTTTATTACATGCCTCTCCGCCATACACTAAAAATAGAACAGCAGAAGTTCAGGGGAATTTGGCCAAAAAAACAAACTAGCACTAAATAAGATTACATAACTGTCCATATGCTTATGCTTAAAAACAACAGCATATGCCTTATATACCACTTGATGGTCACGATCTGTGTCAAAGCAAAGCAAAAAGAGTGGGAAGATAATATGGATAACATACTGCCTGAAATGGATGCTAGAAGTGGTGTTAACTTACTGCATGCATTTCTGCCTTGCTGCTTGTGCTTTCTCACATTCATCTACTTCTGTTTCCATTAATTCAGCCAAATGACCCAGTGATCTGGATATTAAGGATGAAATACTTTTTCATCACCAGAATCTGAAATATCAGTATGCCTGCAAGACTGAGAAACTGGTAAGGGACTCAATAATTTGGTCATAATGAGAAAAACGAAACCAGCAACAGCATGAGGGAAATGAAGGTGAAACTGTAACGATCTAAGAAAAAATATCTACCAAATCAAAAGAAAACAGGAATTTCCAAAGTACTGCTTCTGCTTATTACAGGAAATGGGAAAGAGCCTGAAAATCATGCTGACTTATGCTCTTTTTTATGACTCACTGTGTCCAGCAATCTTACATTGTTGCTGTCATTCACTAACAGGGGAAAGGCAAAGTATCAGCTTCTCTATGTCCATGGTTTGCAATGCAGTTTAGCATTAGTGCAGTATATGCTACACCCTCCTTCTGTTGTTAATGTGGATGTGATCTGATTATCACTCTAAACAGCTCATAACACTGGCTCTATAAGCACCTGTGCCCATCTCTTCTGAGCCTTCTTCCAAGGAGAGGGTGTGTTGCCTAGGAATATTCCCCACCCTCCTTCAGACCAGCACTAATGATCACTAATGTTGCACAGAGAGCTTAAAACATTTCTCACATAAATGACGAGACCTCTTGCCTGTGAACAATAAAGGTGAGAATACGCCTATAGGGAATACCACCCACCTCTGTGGGTTCAATCACTTAATTTTTGTTCACAAGCTCCACAATGTTATTTGGAGATTCAGTCAAGGACTCCAGGCTAATTGCGCGTGACCTCTCAGACCTGAGATCAGTCTGCATCGAGGAGGAGGCAGAGCTCCCCGGATCAAGGCTTTCCCTGGCTCCATCAGGAGTTTCAGGTTAAAGTAGCAATTAAATCAGATGCACCTTCTGCCATCAGTGTGTGACAGGCCAGCTCTGCCATGCAGGGACAGGGTGGCTTTGTGTGCCATTCTTTGCCGTGGGAAGTTACACCAAGATGTGAAGCTACACATAGAAATATAATCTGAAATACCACCACTGAAGATTTTTAGGCATTCTGACTGAAGCGAGCTGAAAGCAAAGTCACTATAGTTAATTTCCAGTTTTTCATAGCAAAAAAGGGACAGGGGATGACCTGCTTAAGTAGGGAGAGACCAGCTTAAGTAACCTAGTAAGATGTATATACTACAAGCCACATACACACAGAGCTACACTAACTTTTGAAATAGATCTAAACAGTTTATTTGGAGAGCAGGATTAGATAGTGAGCAGCAGTACCCAAAATGTGGAAAGCAGCAGTGTTGGGCATCCCATTTTCTGTGCTACGGTGCTGGAGCTAGGGGTGCCTGCTGTAATCACATAATGAAACTTCTGAATGCTTTGAGAAATTGAACACAGCTCAGTAAAACAGCTCTTGAACTAACGTGGAATTTCTTGTCTTACAGCAAACAGGTAATTGCATTCTGTTGTACTTTAGAATGTTTATGAAACCAAAATACATTGTTGTAAAATCCACCATGAAAATATGTTCTAGTTGTGGATCATGCATATAGGGCATTAAGCTATTATTGGTGTGGGGGTCTCTAACAGGTATACAGATAATGCTTGAGGTTAAATTGTTGTAAAAGCAACACAGCTTTCACATATTATGCAACTTAGATCTTTCAGCCAGAAGCCTTTTCATTGCTGCTGCTGCTATTGGTAGTGATCTGTTCACAGATGAATTAGAGTTGAGGAATGTTATTAGGCAATAAAGTGTTTTGTTTTTGTGATAACACCTTGCAGCTGTATCATTCATAAATGGTTAGTCTGCCTTTCTCAGCTATCAGTCATTCTGGACTACTGGGAAGCTTTAAAAAAAAACAAAACAAACCTGAAAAACGAAGTATTATTTCTGATTGACATTCTTTCTCACAAGGCTATTAATTTCAATGGCTTGGCCTGCAAGTTATGAGACCATAATTTCCTTTGTTCCTCTCTGTGCTTCATGAACAAATTTTAATGAAACTGGATATGCTCAACAACATTCTTGCTCTCTGAAAATAGTAAGACTTTTAGGATCATCTAAGATACTGTGGGAAAGGTTAATAACTCCTGTTTGTTGTTTTTTTTCCACAATTATTTCCATTGGCCACTTATTTCTACTTCTGGGAGTTGACCCCAGGCTAGGGAATCAGAGAATTAGTATTTACTTTTCCCCTATTGCTCTACAGGCTGCACTGAGGAGTCAAGAATATATAAGTGACTCCTTCATAACTCTTGCTGATGAAAACTGTATTGTGTAAGCAACAGGATCCTGTTGCTTGGTTTTCAAAGGCCCTTTTGGTTTGGATGACTAAATTTAAATACCTGCACTGCACGAATCTCCCTGTGATTCTGAGTAGTTCTACCAAAAAATTCCAATGACTGAATTCGCCTACTGTCCCACTAAGTCACTGTGCTCTTAAAATATTTCAGTGTTCAAAATAACTTTTAAAAACTTTTTTTAAAAAAATTTTGTTGTTGTTACCCTAATTGCTGAATATAAATTTCAGCCACTCTATCAATGTCCAGTTTCTCAAATTAATAACATTCCTACTCCTGAACTATAAATTTAACTTTCCACAAAAATCAACTTTCAATAAATAAACTGACAATGAAGTTGACAATGCAGTGTCTTAAGTACATCAATTTTATAAGATAGGAGCATGTACTAAAATACATAAGACATGTAAAAGCTGACATGTCACACTGTCACGCAGATCAATATATTGAATAAGCCTGCAATGTACACGGTCATCTGTTTTTGTTCTCATGTCTATAAAAAGAGACAGAGAGAAAAGCAATTTTTTTTAATAGGAGAAGGCTGCTTTTGCTGAAAAACACATGATCTTTAAAGGTTGTGTTAGGATACTTGAAAATTATACACAGGAATACACAGAAAAAGAAACAAACATTAATGTACTTTCAACTAGTCAAATATTAGAAGCAGAAGGATGCTGTGAAAATAAATTAATTCATGTTTCTAGAGCACTCAGTATGCTGAACAATGTCAGAGAAATGCCAATATGGAAATTAGTAAGCTTGAATATTCTGAAGCTTGAATAATAGAGCTGGTATAGTGCACACTAAATAAATCTTGGGCCAGAAAACTGAGCAATGTGAATAGAACACAGCATACCATCCATGTGGATTCAATGAGTCCTTTCATCTTGTGAAGTGAATAAGGGAAAGTTCCCACGGATTAAAATTATACACAAGCATGGAATTATTTGCAAAGGCAATCCTAGTCTTCTGGAAATGTTTAATTCTAAAACACTTTTGGGTTTACAATAGCAGTACTGCATAGTTATTTATGTATGTAACTGCATAATTCTTTAGGTTTATTTTTAAAATCCACATAGTTATGATGTGGGATTATATCATATACCACATCTAGATCTGCAACACAGATCTCTGACTGGTATTAAGAATAACTAACAACAGAATTAAGTTGAGATCCACCACAGAGGATGTCAAATACCAATGTGCATTAGGTTTCCCAGCCTGAGTTATCCTGGAAAAACTGTGGTTTCTAGTTTAGCAGACTATTGTGGGTACTGCCTCTTGTCCTGTCTTTTGCAGCCTGTTGCTCTGCTAAGCCCTTTCTCCCATTCCTTGCTTCTACATTTGAATCTTCCTATCATCCTATTCTATTCCTCATATCAATCCCTGTTTCCTTCCTAGACATTCCCACTGTTTCTTCTCAGCTATTTGTATCATTAACAGTGTCTTGCTAGGCCAGATCTAGGTATTTCTTCTCCTTTTGCTTTCCCTCTTCTGTGAGTTGCCTGCGTCAGTTTTCTTGAGAAAAAGTCTTCTCCCCACATAACCACTTTTTCTGTTCTCAGTAAAATTTTCAAAAATCATAGCCTCACAGCTCTTTGTATCTTCCAGTTCTCAGGTCTAGCCTGCAGAGGCTGACTGATTACTCTCCTTCTCTGTCAGTTGTTCAAGATATTTATCCATCAGGAGAGTCCCATGTACAAAACCCACTCCTACCACACTGGCCAGTTCTGCTCTTCCAGAACTCAAAATTTCTTCTTTGCACAGGTGCTCACCTTTCTCACATTCTGTTCCTTCTGCAATGCTTCTTCGTGTTTCAGGGCACTTCCCTGCATGGGCTGTGCATCAACAGTGGGAAGAAATATCACCTGGGACCTTTTATCACAAAATGGTCCCCAGGAGTCAGATATTTCAAAGAACAGTTTACCTTAAGCACGCTTGCAATGCTAAGGTGAAGCATTTCCAAGATGAACTAAGTATATGGGAATTTTCGTTGTAATTTTACCAATGTTTCCACTGAACATATGTGTACAGATTTTTTTTTTTCAACAACCTGACTAAATAAGTCACAAGAGAAGGTAGTTAAAGACTTCCTCTATGAATTGGTTATTTTGTTCTACATGGAATAAACAATACATTTCCCCCTTACATTTTCCTTTGAAAAAATACAAGCACACATTTTTTTAAACAGTGTAATTTCATTAGGAACTGTTACATCATTGTGCATTGCTATTTAGTTCCATGAAAAGATTCTTTCTACTATGAATGACATCTGAGATTTTAATCAAATCTCTTATATTCACTTTTCTTGCACAGGATGTACCCACATAAACTACCAAGACTGGATTGCAACTAATATTGGAACTTATCTATTGGAAGGTAAAAGAATTAAAAGATAATTTGTAGGTTATCTTCAAAAGATACACCCAAAAGACCAGGTTATACAAGGGTATAGATGGATTAAGAGATCAAAAGTTAATAAGTATTTACTATACACAGGCTGATGCCAAAATGAAAGGATTATCCAAACAGAAGAGGAGTTATTGGAGGAATGCTATGAATATGAATACAGATTGACATGCATCACTGTACTGAAGATACCCATTAATAATTTACCAAAATTTATCACAACATTAATTAGCTTAGGCTACAGTTATTATCAAGCTATTAGCTAAGATAACAAACAAGTCATCATTTAACAAGTCTACCAGAAATACAGAATTATTAATTGGGAGCATCCAAAATTTACCTGTCAACTGATGTCACAGAGAAGATAAATTATCGTTATTATCTGCATTTATTTTTAGACAAAATATGTCAAGATACATAAAAATTTGATGTGAGCTTTGAACAGCTGGCAGATTGTCAGCATAGTCCTAATGCATCTTCTGGATAACAAAGAACAGAACAAAGACTGATGCAGGAATGTGGGTCTGATTTCTAGAAGGCCCTCTGTGTAACCTGCATTTTGCCAACTACAACAATTTTGCACAACCTGCATTTTGCCAGCTACAACAATGTTGCAGTAAAAGAGACAAGATCCAGGACAAAGGTTTCCAAAGGCATGTTACTTAATTAGATTTATGTGGGGCTTTTACATTTACTTTCAAAATCTTTCTATTATGCCCTCTCAGTCAAGCACTATAATTAGTCATCAAAGGATTACTGTTACTGTTATTTGGTCATCTAGAAGTTACAATTATTAAGCATATTTTCTGTTAGTTATCCCAAATTCACATTAAGCTGTGGTGTACCTCTTAGATCCAGTCTTTAAGAAGACTGGATAAATCCCTATTACTTCATGGCAGAAAAACAGTAGCTGACCCTAGAGTGGATGGTCCTGCACCATCCAACACTGAAAGTTAAGTAAGAGAGTAAAGTAACTATTTCCAGTTCTAGCAGGAACTTCTTTTCTTCTAAAACAAGGAAGGGTGGAAAAATCTCTCATTTGTCCAAACAGCTGATCCAAAATTCTGTCCTACCATTAGAGAGAGTACTAGGAAGAGAGGTTAATTTGTCCATTGTTTGCTGCTTGCAGGCTAGGTAGAAACTTGATCTTTTTTATTGCTATAAACCACAATATAGTTGTCTTAAAAGTAATAGGATCTCTGCTATTATAGGTTGCATTTACAATCATAATATTTACTGTTGCTGCACAGAATCTTAGCATTGGCTCTACAGTACCTTTACTGTAGCTTGCATGAAGAATTCAGCCATCCTAAACCACAATCTTTCAGAATAGGTGCTGATCACAGAAATAGCCAGTGGACTATTAATTATTTAGTGGTGGACTAGAACTCTTCATTCCTTCCAGATTTCAATAATTGGATGGTAAGGAGAGACCTTGCTCTCTAGACTGGAACTCTTTTGGCATGAACTCTTTTGCAAATGGAAGTATTTAAATGGACAAGGTTAGATTGACATTTGCAGTACTTCAAGTGAAAGATCTGGAAGAACTGAACTTTGGTTTGCTCCTCCAAACTGGATTGAAGCAATTTAATGTTTTATCTTTCAAGAAGGCATCAAAGGTGTGTTTTGCTATTGTTATTTTGATAATGAGAACAGCTTGATATGATTTCTGACTCTGTAAGTGACTGGGAAAACTAAGGGCAAAACACTACCTGTGTCAGACACAGGTAATAACAAAACTGCCATTAATGGAGTGAGAATTGCGTTCACTTTTCTTTTAAATTAAACCAGCAAACTTTTACATTTGAGGTGATAAAAATACAATTTTTGTATTCCAGCATTTTCACAAACCTTTAGTTAAACAGAAATATGAGATCCTATATCTAAAAATATCCAGTAGTATCATCTCACAAGAAAAAATGACCAAGCAAACTAGAATGCTTTTTTTCTGCACAAAAGGTAACCTCATGCATACTTTACAGTTAGACAGTAAGGAAATCCTGGTCTACTTTAATTTTTGAAATATATTGTATCATGTTGTACAATATAATTTCCATAATTTCCTGTCAGAACTGCGAAACACACCTTCCTTGTTCACTTTTTCTCTGAATAATTTCAAAATTATTATTTCACTGTCTTTCAAATTTTCTCTATCTTAATCTGTGTCCTCCTTTCATCAGTTGTTTGCATTAGATCCAAAGTTAATACCACTACTTACGCAAAGGCATATCCAAAAATAGAGGAAAACAGTTACTGAAATACTAGCTTGAGCTGAATAAATATACTGAAATATAATCTGTGCTGTCTGATTAAAATCCATCCATGAAAACATTTATTACTACTTTTTTTACATCAATTTCATCATGCAAGTGTCATTCTTTGTTCCCGACTAATAAACAGCTAACAAGCGGTTACTTTACTTGATGTATTTTACCTATATTAACAATGCAAAATAAGTACTGAGACGAAATCAACACCCTCTGAACCAAAAACCCTCTGAGCCAACTAATCAACAAAACCAGAAATTACTCCAAGCCTGTAACTCTTCTATGCAAAGAAAACCTTCTGAAACATATGACCTCCCTCTGAAATTAGATTTCTACAATTCCTAGTACATTAATAAAACATTAAATCTTTTTTTTCCTCCCTTGAAGTTCTGTAACCAAAAGCAATTTATCAGCTTCTCCAAAGTAATGTTATTTTCCCATCAGTGCTATTTTATTACAGTGCCCCAGATTCAGAGGACTAGATTTATCAGAAGAATGACTGACTGACTAGTACTTAAGAATCTTAAGCAAAATATAAAACAGATAGTTTATCATAGAATCACAGAATATCCTGAGTTGGAAGAGAACCACAAGGACCATCGAGTCCAACTCCCAGCCCTGCACAGGACATCCCAAGAATTTCACCATGTGCCCAAGAGCATTGTTCAAAAGCTTCTGGAACTCTGTCAGGCTGGTGCTGTGACCACTTCCCTAGGGAGCCTGTTCCAGTGTCCCACCACCCTCTCTGTTTGAAAGTCTTTCTCCCCATATCCATCCCAAAACTCCCCTGAGTCAGCTTCATGCTGGTTCTTAGAGTCCATATGATGATGAAAAGGATATTAAATGATATTTAAAAAATAACACCTGTGGGTTTGATCTTTTTTTCTCCAAGATAGTTTCACTTATAGGTTTTTCCTCATTTCTCTCTTCATCTGCAGACTTCAATGACACTGTTTTAAGGGAAAGGCCATAGTATTCTAATGCAAGTCGTATTTAAAAATTTTCGAAATAATTTATGCCAATCAGGCATTTTAAGGAGCTCGTGTTATAATGCTGGGAAACCTTACATCTGGGGCAGAATATGGGGAAGTTGACGGGGAACTCAAGAGTCCCGTAACAAATCTGTATGGTGGTTAGCCAACCACATAAACCAGTGATTCAGTCTCCGCAGCCTTAATGTGGCATTTTAACATGGCTTTTACAGTCACGTAAGTAATGTGCATAATTAAACAGCGTGCTCCGTCTCTTTAACTGTTCAACGCGCCTTCCACGGCCTGAAGACGCTCGGGCCGGAGCGCACCGGTCACGGGCAGTCCTGAGGGGACGGGCAGGGGCGGCGCCGCGGGGACTCTGCACCTCGGCGGCGCGGCGCCTGCGCAGCGAGCCATGCCGGTTCCCTGCAGAACAAGGCAGGGCAGGGCAGGGCAGGGGCAGGGCAAGGGGCGAGGGTAGGAACGAAGGAAGGAAGGAAGGAAGGAGGGCGGTGGGTGTTGGGAGTCACCGCGGAGCACATCAGGTGACCGCGTCCCGTGACGGCCCCGGGCCGCACGGCGGCTGCGCCGAGGGGGCGGTCTTGCTGCCCGAGCTAAGATGGCGGCCTCCAGAGCCAGGCTCTGAGGCAGCGGGAGCGGTGTAGCGGCTGCCGCCCGCCCTGCCGGCCGGAGGGAGGGTGAGGGGTGAGAGCTCCGCTCAGTGCCCCTTCACCCTTGTCACCGGGAANCGGCCGGTCCGCGGGGCTGTGCGGGCTGCGGGGTCGGGGCTGGGGCAGCGCTCGCTCTGCCGCCCGGGTGCTGATGTTGCCGCCGGCACAGCCCCGCTCCTGACCCAGCCGTGAGGGGCCTGGGGCTGGGAGCGGGCACCCCTCGTCCCCAGCGTGATACCTGTCACCAGCCGCCCGCAGCCCTTCGCTTCCTGTGTCGGAGCAGGAGAGGGCTGGGGTTGTTCTCCAGCCTCAGCCCGCCCAGTACTTCCCTCGGCATGCCCCGCACCTGGTGCGGCTTCTGTAGCCTCCGGGCAGAATTCGTCCTCTTTCTTGGAAGAGCATTGACGTGTCCATTAAGAAAAGACACATTTTCCTCCTTCTGCCCTCAGATCAAGATATACCCGTCAGGAAATGCTTTGGGAAATAATTTATGAAGGGTGGGAGAGATGTGGCAGAGATACGCTCTCACAGAGATGAGATTTTATTTCTTTTTTGAGTTCTAACAGTATGCCTGAAGAGCATGAACAGAACTAGATGCATCTTTCAGAAAATCTACCCTTAATGCTCTTATTTTTTGGAGAGCATTTGAATTTCTTCCAGACATGCTTTTAGCTTGCTTTTTGTTTTCTGAAAGTCAAGTAGTCGTATTGGATGGTGTTCTGTCTGCGGTGAGCTGCCAGCAGTCTTTGGGATAGATTTTCCTGTTGAGTGGTGTGAAGCTTGTGCCTTCACAGCTGTGCCTCTATTGAGGGCCGAGTTCTGGGCCATAAAAATGTTGTCTTTGCACTTCATTTTGGGAGGGAGAGGTCTTTTTTCTCTTCATCTTGGTGCTCTCAAGCTGAGGGAGTGTTTGAGCATTCTGCTTGGGAGGAAACATAGGTCTAGAAGTTTATTCAGAGACTTCCTGCGAATGCACTTAATCTCTGCTGTGTGGCTGCTTTTGAAGTTAATGTAATCTGAAATGTGTTTTCCCTTTTTCTCCTGTGCTCTTTCACGAGTAAGATCTGTGATGGTTGGAATAAATGAAATTGAGTAGATAACTGCTTTGTTTTATGTTACTTAGCACTGGTTAGATAATACAGCATTTCAGAAAATATTCCTTGGTTTAGAATTTAAGTTCACTGAAGCTGAAGTCTCTTTTGTTGATTATTAGATTTGTCTGCATAGGCTACTTGCATGTAGTGAGTTATGTTGAAAAGGAAAAGGCTGTTGGATCAGCCTTTTAGGACTGAGTTAGGAAGATGCTCTACAAACAGTCTGGTGAATAAAATCAAAATAACAGGACCAGTATTAAGGATGTGAAAATTACATTTGGCTCTAGCCTGCTTCAATTCATAGATATGCAACTTGGTCTAATTCCTGCCTACTATAGGCAGCCAGAACACTTAACAAGAAGTTACTGGTGCCTTTCTATTATTACTGACAGTTTTTTCCACTTGCAGGAAATATCTGTGTTTGGAGACAGAGTTGCCTTTCTATCCCTGTGTAATATAGACTTTCCAGGAGCTTTAACCTTGTATTTTAGCCTAGTTGGAACAGATTTTTTTAAAAGATTTGTTTTGTATGTGTTGCTTGCTCCTCTGGGTGTCATGTGGCATTTTTCATAGTTTCCAAACACATATTTGTCCTGAGGGACTGAATCACTTTGTATTTCCAGCTTTCAAGTGATATGCTGAGGCTTGGTCTTTAAAGCCAGATCTGTTTTCACACTGAGGAGGTGACTTTGCTTTTGACTTGTTTGAGGCTCAGTAAGTGCCACTTACTGACTTAATAATTCGTCTGCTGGCATTCAACCGTATCTTGAAGTGTTAACCTTCAACTGCTTAGCTTCCTGATTTGCTTCCAAAAAACTATTCTCATGTAAAAAAAAAATTAACAACTCTCTTGCCTCACTAATAAAACAGAACATTATTCTGAAGAAATATGACAAGATTGCTAAACTGTGACAGAAAGGAACACCATTTTTTTTTTCTTCTTCCTTCCCTTAGTGAGTATATACTTTTATTCTGATACTCGCATGTCTAGCTGGTGAATCAGATTAGTTCACTGGTAGAGAAGAATGCTAATATAAATTTAAAAGAAAACCAGAATCTTCCACACTTTTTCTTATCCCCAACACTGGTCCTCAGTGAGGGAATGGGTCACCTGGAGGATGGACTCTAATGTCGTCACCATTAGTGAGGCTGAAATTCTCAGCCTGTTTCTGTCCTGGGCCACTGAAGGTGGGATTGCTCTTATCACTGAGGCAGGTTGCATGTAGCCTCTTTTAAGGCTCTGGTTGATCTTATCTCCTTCCTCTCTTACAAAAAGGACTGGGAGTTCCTACAGGACAGATGAAATTTGTGTCCACAGCTACTTAGGCTGTAGTACTTTAAGAGAAGAATGCTGTTCAAGGAAGAGGAAAAATTAATACTTGTTAGAAAGAATCTGTCTGAAGGCAAAACTCTACCATTTAATGACCACAGCAATGAAAGAGGAGGCTGAAACCTAGACAGCTAAAACCTTCCAGTGCAGGAAAACTCATTTAAATAATGGCTGTAAAGCTGCAGAGGTGTAGATGACTGGAAATCAGCCTCCAGACCTTTAAGCTAGCAGGCAGGTAAATAGAACCACAGAATAACAGAACCTTAGGGGTTTTTTAGTGCTTGGCTCCTGTTTCTTTCCACTTGGTCCCTGTTTTTCTGTTCACAGTATGTCTTCTCTCTCTCAGAAAAGTCACACTTGAGCTTGTGATGAGTATCTGTCCCTGTGTAGTAAAGACTTTCCAGAAACTAACTTGTATTCAGGCATGCTGAAATAATTCTGTAAAACAAAATCACAGTTTCTTATCTGCATTTTTCTTCTTCTTTTGCCCAAGAAATCTCAGGTTCTTACCAGCATTTCTTTTACTCCTCCCTGCAGTAGAACAAAATTATAATCCTGTCTGGGGCTCTGAAACCTACTTTGTTAAACCTTCATTTAAGAAAGATGTTGAGGCTTTGTAATAATAGAGAGATAATATAATCAGGAAAAATCTCAATTTGAATTCTGCACTAAACTTTGAACCCATGTCCAAAGCACTGACTTTTCTTAATAAATTGAAGGAAACTTACGTGTAATTGCAGCTGTGCCTATTGCTTTGATGTCTGCAAGGTCACTGCTTTTCTTCTGACTCCACAAGTGCTGGTTTGAGACTGTCTTGTCTCAGTTTCCTGAAATAGATTGTTTTCCCAGATGGTAGTTTTGTCTAAAGAATGTGAAATCCTGGAAAAGTGGAAAGTGCATGCAAGTTGAATATAGCTTGTGTAATATACCTAGTTGTGTAAAAGGTCCCTTTAACTCAAGCTATTCTGTGATTCTCTGTGGCTTAAACTCTGAGGCAGGGGGAGTCCTGGAAGCAGTTCAGGCCCTGTAGTTTAAGGGGTTGCTATTTATGGTACATGAGGCACGCAAAAATGTGGTTTCAGCTCTTCCCCTAAAGCTGTTTCATTGCTATTTACAGTATTACAGGAACCAAATAGGAAAGTATTGTTGAACTTCAGTCCTGTGAAAAACTTGATTAAAATGTCCAGGGGATATTTTGGAGAGTGCTTTAGTTAGACTTCCAAAAGAAGTTGCGTGTTGTAGACAATACTTCACTTGTAGAGTCCTTAGATTATATGACTACAGTCTGCATTCAGCATGCCCACTCTCAGCCAAGCAAATCATGTTTACAAACTGCTACTTTCAAAGTAGCTTTTGCCTCTGCTGCAGTGGAGATAGAACAACTGGGTGTTTCTCTAGTATCAAATCTTTGAAAACCATTGGTGTGGGATATGCAATAGCTGTGCTGCAAAGTATTCAAAATAACCTTTGAAGTTGTGACTTTTCTACTCCGAGGTAACCCAGGACAGTAAGATGATTACTCAAGGTAGTGCCTTATTGTCCTGGATGTCTTACAAGTGAGATAACAAATTTCATTCGATTTTTGTGTTGTGAGTCAACTTTTTAAAGGTCTATTGAATGCAGGAAGAAGAGGTAAAGGTAACAAGAGTGTTGTCTTATTTTAGGAAATTATTATATAACTAACAGGCCAGCCACTATAGCTTACACTGGCAATATGGCTAAACTTGAATAAACAGTAAAGCCTATGTGTTCTGCAAAGTCAATGGTTATACTGTCTTAGGTGCTAAAATTACAGTGTATCACAATGTAGATGGTACAAGAGGGATGCCACACTGGTTCTGCTGGAATGAGTTAAGGAAGAGAACTTCTTGGTTTCTTCTGAAATATCTTTGTCTTTGGTATGAAGTATTTTTTTCATCTTGTTCTTACTGTAGAATCAAAGACAACTGGACAATAATTGCTGGGCTTTACCACAGCAGCTCAGAACACTAGTCTATTGTTAGCCTTTTCTCTCTGTTAAACTGCTGGAAAATGTGTACAAGAATTAATTGTTACAAGACTTGGGCATATATTGCCCCTGTGGTAGTCTCCTCAGTTGCAGGGGTGGTTGCAATCGCTGTCCAGCGGCACAGTGACTAAAGCATCAAAGCTGAATGATTTTGGTCGCTTTCATCTAAACAAAAAAAACAATCTGGTGAATTTGTCACTTGCACTTCAGGCGCAATACTTTGTGCATGAGCGTCCTGATTCTGGTGAGGTGCTGGTTTTAAAAATACTGGAAGCCGCTGGGAGCTCATAAATGAATGTTTCTTAGTTCTGTATTATTAGGAGTAGATATTTGCAACACTGAGAACATCTTGCTTTAAATACTCTAGAGCAAGTGCTGTTCAGGTCTGGGAGACCTAATAGAGCTGGTCAGAGGAGTCTGGTATTGGTGAAACTGGAATTACAGATAAATAGATCTTTTAATCCTGTACTTAGTGGAGCTAGTCTTGTTATAAGCCTCTTACTTTATTTTTACTAATACTTTTGTCAATGTCAAGAAAATGGCTTTGAAAGAGAGGCATGATGATTGAGTATATGGCATGTTGTTCTGAAAGATAACTTTAAAACAAAATTACTGTTTGATTCTTATCCATGATAATAATAGCTCTTAAACCAAGAAAAATGGAGAACTTCAGGAGTAATCAAAGGATGCTTTGGGTTGGAAAGGACCTTAAAGATCATCCTAGTTCCAACCTTGCTGCCATGGGCAGGAATACTTTTCACTTGACCAAGTTGCTCAAAGCCCCATCCAGCCTGGCCTTGAGCACTTCCAGGGCAGGTTTAATGGGGGTGTCCAGAACTTCTCTGGTTCCAGTGCCTCACCATCCTCACAATAAAGAATTTAATCCTGGCATCTAACCTAACCCTCTTCTCTTACAGTTTAAAGCTGTCACTCTGTCCTGTCGCTACATGCCCAAAGCCCCTCTCTGGCTTTCTTGTAGGTACTGGAAAGTTGCTTTAAGTTCTCCCTGGAGCTGCCTTTTCTCCAGGCTGCACAACCCCAGGTCTCAGCCCGTCTCCAGAGGAGAGGTGTTCCAGCCCCCTCCCTGGCCATCTTTGTGGCTGTCCTCTGGACTCACTCCAAAAGGTGTGGTCCAGGTCCTTCTTATGTTGGGAGCCCCAGAGCTGGACACAGTAGTGCAGGTGAGGTCTCACAAGAGCAGAGCAGAGCGGAAGAATTGCTTCCCTTGCCTTGCTGGCCAGTTTTTGTTTGATGCAGCCCAGAATGTGGTGCTGGGCTGTGAGCGCACATTGCTGGGTTGTGTCAAATTTCTCATCAGCCAACACCCCCAAATCCTCCTCAGGACTGCTTTCAAGCCATTCTCCACCCAGCTTGTATTTGTGCTTGGGATGGCCCAGCCCGGGTGCAGGGTCTTGCATGTGGCCTTGTTGAACTTTGTGAGGTTGGCATGGACCCACCTCTTGAACCTGTCAGACTCCCTTTAGGTGTCATCCCTTCCCTCCTGCCTGTTGATTGCCCCACACTGCTTGGTGTCATCAACAAACTTGTGGAGAGTCCACTGTCCATATCCCTGACAAGGGTGTTAACACAGTGCCAATCTCAGTCTTGACCACTAAGGAATGCCACTTGTCATTATCTCCACTTTAATTTTGAGCCAGTGACTGCAACTCCTTGAGGGAAACTCTCCAGACAATTCCCTATCCAATGAGTGGTCCACCTGTCAAATCTGTGTTATTTCAGTTTAGGGGCAAGGATGTCAGGCAGGACAGTGTCAAATGCACAAGTCCAGGTAGGTGATGTCAGCAGTCAGTAGCAATAATGCTGTTGAATATCCTGCCCCTCATTAGACTTTGTTTCCAAAAACCAGCTTTAGAGAATTTAACTTGCCACGAGTCATTGGAATATTAACTCTGAAGATTTGACTCAAAGACTGAGTCATTGAAACATGTAAATACTGCTTTTCTCTCTTCCTAGAGGCAGTATCTTAAGTTTCCTTCAGTGGGTAGTGATGATTGTGCTGGTTCTTCACCTGAGGGAAGGAATTCTAGAGTTCATTTTGAGCAGGCTGTCCGTTCTTCATACTTATGACTGCATAACTGCTACAGCCTTTGCTCAGAAAGAAAATAACCTGAAGTCATAACGGGTAGAAATTAGTGATGAGCTAATGTTACAGGTCATCCATCTCAAAATAAGAAATCTTCCTTTGCCAAGTCAAGCAGAGTTGGCTGAATGTGGAAGATAATGGGTTGTTATCTAACTTTCACTGGGGCACTGAGTGGGATTGGGTTGCTTGAGAGTTCACAGCTTCAGGCAAGCTGTGTTCTTGCAGACCAGTGTTAGTGTGTGATGTTTTAGGGATGCCACCGCGTTATTGATGTGAACCTGAGCGTAGTACCAGTCCTCAATCAGTAACAGGGAAACTTGATTTAGCACATTTGATAATAAAGCTAATGCTGTAGTAGTAAATGGAGAGTGACAACTTCACTGTTGTACTTAGAGAATGTCTGCTTAAGTTCCTTGTATATGCAATAACAGCATAGTGAAGTAAAAGGGAGATAATTTCCTAACTACTCCACATGCATTTGTTTCAGGCATTGAAAATAGTAGTGTTTAGAAGCATTCCCTAGAACTTAGCAGCTCCTGAAGCAATGATCCACTCAAGCAGTTGTGGGCAAGTTTCACTAAATTCCTGTGTGTGTTTAGGGAATAGATATTCCTGTGTGAAATAAGCATGTTAGTGGTGATATTGCTTAAACTTTTACAGCACAGGAATGGTACTTAGTCAGCTCTTTAATCACAATGCTTAGCTAGTAAGTAAGTTTCTCAACCTCAAGTTCTGTTTCAGACTGGAAAACAAACTGTTCTGTGTATTCAGCTATCTCCTTACTGTTTATTTCAGAATTGCAGTAGGACTTTGGTTTAGCTGGAGTTACAGGCAGAGGCTACTCAAGTAATTTTATATCATGATTTTCAGGAGTAAAGCATTTTGGAGACGACATAAAATATAATTTGAATGTGCAAAGGTGTAGGGAAAGTAGAGTGATTGTAATATGGCCAGTGGAGCACAGCTTACTGGAACATGGTACTGTTAAGGAGTAGCTCGTGTAACAAATGCAGTGAAGAAGCTAATAATTCTTGTGCAACTTGGTTCCTGTATTGTTTGATAAACATAAGTTTAAAAACAAAGTCTTGTTGTCTTGAAGCATATTGGTGATTAGTGAACTTTGGTTTTAAATAAGAATCCTGAGTGCTAACAGGATGTCTCCCTTGTTTTCAGGTCTTGGCGCAGAATGAATATAATTAGAGAAAACAGAGATCTTGCTTGTTTCTACACAACAAAACATTCATGGAGGGGAAAGTAAGTAGTTTGAAGTTTGTTAATTTTGGTTTTTTGTTCTTAAAGTTTTGTGTGACACTTTACCTCTCTGTTAATGGATTTAACACCATAGATTTAATTTCATCCAGCTGGTGAATGAAAATTGAACTAAAGGCTCGTGGTGCTAAGTGTCTGAACTAAATGTATCTTTATTATAATCAGTTAGGATTTTAAACATTATAGTTTAGCCTTCTGCTACTTATGTTCCCACAATGCTGTGTGGCTCTGAAATGGACCACCTGACCTCATCAGCTTCTGAGTCTCTTGAACTTACTGTATAAAACACTAAATTTAAAATGGAAATGTTTCTTCTCAGAACAGGTTTATGGAGTAGTGTTTTTTGTACTTTAATAGATGAGGATCACTACTCCATACATACACTAAAGAAGTTGTGTAACGGATTATCTGTTGAATTACTAATTGAGATATTTTGAAGAATTCTGCTGATAGAAATAAACCTGATCCTAATGGGAGTCTTAGATCTAAAATTTAATTTTTGGTGATGCTTCTGTCTGTAAAAGCTTGGGCATGTCTAGTAAAATTATCCACTAAGTTATCATAACTGATATCTGTTACGCTCTGAAGTCAGCTGTTATAGGACTTTATTTGGTATGCTTACCCACTGTTCCTTTTCACATGCATAGTATCTCTGTAGAATGGGGTTTTTCTTTGCTATCTAAACATCAGCATAACAAAGAGAGTGGGTTATCTGCACCTTGGGAACATGAGAAGTGCTTGGTTCTAATGGTTTTATGAAGAGGTATTGTCCCAATCTGTTGTTTGACCAGTAAATTGAAACTGGTTGACTTTTTTTTTTTCTGTCCAACACACTCATCCTATCAAAGACTGGGAATACTGAGAAGGAAAGGAGAATGGGTTTGCAAGGAGCAACAGTCGCAGATATTTCACAGTTGTGCTTTGAAGAATCATGAGGTTGCTTCAATGTCTAATCAAAGAGTTCCCTGCAAATTCATCAGCAAAAATTAAAACTCTGGGTAATTCATAGTCCAGACTAGACTGAGCAACTTTTTGAGTGCAAAATCTTTCCTCTACCAAGTCAGAGTTTCAATTACCTTGAAAGAAATTGTTCAATATTTAGTTTTATCTCTGTAGAAATGTATCCAGTACTTGTGTAAATTGAGTCTTACCTGAGTGATGATCCATGCATTTGTAATTGAGTGGTCATGGGTGAATAAACAACTTCCCTTAGTAACAAAGAGATATTATATTGCAGTAGAATATTAGAACAGTTTGTCCCTCCTAATCTTCGTGTTCGGAAGCAGAAAATGTCTGGTCTCTTCCTCAGAATTTTCTGTGGCATACGTGCAAGTGTAGTGTGCATGTGATTTGAGGCAGTTGGTGAAAATTAAATACATGAACCTCAGATCTCTTCTTTTGCCCATCTCCTCTTATTAAAGAACCTGAGGCAAGCTCTTGAAGTTATGATCTTGAACCTTGATGGTTTTTATATCGTACACTTATAGAAGTCTTATAGAACTTCAGGCTAAGTCCAAAGTTTAGAACAGATTTAGTTTAAAAATTCAGTGGTGTGTTAATTCTTTTATAGTGAGGGGAAAGAAGTATTTAGTAAGTAGTTGCCTCTTGTTTTTTTGCAGCAGAAGCTTATTTGGTTTTTAGTAATTTTCTATTTGAATTTTTTAGTCCACTCAGTTCATAGTTATACATTCTCACTATAATCTATGTATAACATTAGAAAGAATAGTAACTTAATGTGTGGTACTAAATGAGCCTGAATCATTTTGACTACTCATAGAATTTGTCACTTTGAATATGGGCTCTGTGTGTTCATAAAGTATTTTCCAGTAGTGCAGATGATGATGCTCCAGTGTTAATCAGTAGATCTGTAAAATTCATGAAGATTGGTTTTTTTGTTGGGTGTGGTGGTATGAGGTTTATCTGCCAGGTTCATTCTGATTAAAAAGATCTTTCCAGTGCTTTGAAATAACTAGTGGATAGGCAAAGCCTTTTTATGGGGAAGAGGACATTTGCTTTAGCTCTTCTCAAAACAGCCTGGGATTAGACAGTTATGCAGAGGAGTTTGAGAGATAATTAATAGTAAACTCTTCAAGTCCTGGAGGTATGAATACCTTTCTTCCATATTTATAGGTGAAATTCTGAACAAGAGTAGGCCACATGTAAGAGCTGACTTCTGAATCTCCTCTGTTCATGAAACAAGGCTTGGGTCTTCTGAGTTTACCTAGGGAGAGGAAAGGAGGGAGATGGCAACTCAGCAAAACTGCTATTCTGTCTTATGTTCCTTGTCCCATCACATATTAAGAATGCTGGATAATAAATACTTCCCAGGTCTTGAAATGTAGGCTTGAGCATAAAGGGAGAAAAGGAAGGGGCTATGATGTGTGGAAACTGGTCTTCAGTTATGTGTAGTGGTTGCAAGTCCTTACTCTGCCACAAAGCTCTGTGCAGCTCATGGGAGCTTAAGTAAGTAAACAAAACCTTGAGCAAGTAATAAAGAGCTTTATTGCTTGTGATATGCCATTCTAAAGAACTTAAACCAACCTTATTTATAAGTCGTATAAAAGACAATACCTACCTAAATTGTGCAACAAGAGGAGAGGGAACAGTTGGTTACTTACGAACTAAGAACTGGAGCATTCTGTGACAGGCTGAATATAGTGGAATTATTAGCAGCTAGAGTAGCTTCAAACATTCTGCTTTTATTACCTCCTGACTTCCTTAACCTGCATCTTAAGTAAGGAAATTTCAGCTATGCAGAAAAACAAATAGGTTTTGCAAATATGTTAAACGTCCTTAAGGTGGATGGTTAACATCCTTAACGTTAAGATCAGTTCAATACAGATGTTCCTAAGTTTTGAAGAAAACAAGCGCTTGTTTTAATTCCTGAGTAAATTCTGGGCCAGTAAAGGCTTCAACTCACACTGGTTTATTTGAATAATAATGGAAAATGGAAGGGTATTAAGTTTGTGAAATTGCCTGACTGTCAGATAGATGCTCGTGACCTTCCTTTTTATGAGGGATAGGTGGGAGCTGCTCAGAATGTATTTGAAGTCCATGCAAAGTTTGACTTTATACAGAAATGATGACTTGTGCTGCAGACCTGTCAAGGGAGAGAGGAGAAAGGACTGCAACACAAGAATGCAGGGAAGGATGGAAGAAGCAACCTGCTGGTCCTTGATGCAGTCTAACATGGCACAGATTCAGATTAATTAAGTATTTGGTTGATAATATCTCTTCCAAGCAAGCACACAGTTTACCCAGAACTGAAACTTAAATTCCTACACTGAATCAATTTTAATATGGACAACTAGCCAAAGTATTTTTATTTGGTTCAAATTCAAGAAAGGCATCCATGTTCAAATGCTATTGCTTTAGTCAGAGAATACTTTCTAGCGCTGGCTCTGTTTCAGGTTTGGCTTTACTTTTTGGGCCAGATGGCTTCCAAATGGAAGCACCCTAGAACATGGTTTGTACAAGTAATAAGGTATTAATAGTCTACTGTTTTAAACTCTGCTTCATTATGTTTTAAAACTTTCAGATTCAGAAATATGTATTCAGAAATGTTATTTGTTCAGGGTATATTTTGAAGATTATCTAGGAAATGCAGCCATGGTGAGGCATTGATTTTGCACTTGATGCATCTAAATTCTGTAGCTTTAGCTCACTGCTGCTTGTGTCTGATACATCTGAAACACAAGCAACTACTTTGCTATTCTTTAAGCCCTGTGACAGTTAACATATCTGTCATATCAATGTACAGTGATTGTAGCTTTGGTGATCTGAGTCTTTCTAGAGTTTGGTAGCTTTGGTTTCCCTCAAGATGAAGAAAATTATGCTTGGCCATAGCAGTCCTTTGACTGGATACAGTATTGTGACCAGTTGTGTAAATTGGATTTTGTGTTAAGACTCTTGGCTAAGACCCCTTCAAAAAGATGTTTTAGACTATTGCAGGAATTTTTCCCTGCCTGTGTAGCCTTCTTAGAATTTATTCTGGTCTGGTAGTACCTTTCAGTGCAAGTTCCAAGAGTCTTTCATCTTGACTTAGCCACTAACTTAGGAAAAGGTATGCATGAGTAAATCTGTTTAGTAGTATTTAACCTGTATGTCCCCTTTACTGATATAGAACAGAAGAGCTTAAGATATTATAAGGGTAAACTGCAAGATAACAACAAAGAAAATTCCATATCCATTTCCTAACAAAAACCTGTGTATAGATTCTTAACCCGATATCTGCAGTTCAGCATGGGTTTTCCTGTGACTTTTGGAGAAACTTAACACTCTTTTGTATTCTAGATATAAGCGAGTCTTTTCAGTTGGAACCCATGCCATCACCACATACAACCCCAACACGCTGGAAGTTACAAATCAGGTAACTGTCATTTTTGAAGTTGATTTTTGCCTTACATTGATTATCCAGAGTGAATAGTGGCATTCAGGCTTAAGAAACCATGTAGTCTGACAAGATCCCAGAAAATCCAGAGGGTGTGGCAGCTGTGTACAAAAGCACACATGACAGAAGATCTGCGTTGCCTTCACTAACGCTACAAATAACCAGTAGGATTTGTACTTCTAGGCAATTTCTCTTTATTTTAGTGGTTTGCCTTTGGCTGTGCTGTTCTGAAGGAACTGGGCTAAGTTTGATCACTGCTAAGCTGTGTCCCTGAAAGGAATCAGGACACTTAGTTAATTTGCACAGTATCAGATAGGAAGTTCGAGCTCATGCTGTCACGTAGCGTGCTAGCTGTCATCTTGTTACAGGGTTATTATTGGTTCTGAGGGATTTTGAGGGGGGGAATGTAGCTTTAAAATTACTAACACTACAACCTAATTATTTTCAATTGTCTAGTGGCCTTATGGAGATATCTGTAGTATTTCTCCTGTTGGAAAAGGACAGGGAACAGAATTTAATCTCACTTTTCGCAAAGGGAGTGGAAAAAAATCCGAGACGCTTAAGTTTTCCACAGAGCACAGAACAGAACTCCTTACAGAGGCGCTGGTAAGATTTTTATTTTCTTCAAGCAAACAGCAAGTACTTGGTTACCATTACCATTTGTGGTAGCTTATTATGCTTTCTTTCCCTGCATAAAAAGTATAAAGCAAATTTTTTGAGCTGTTATGTTAATGATCTTGATCTAGTGTCAGTTGGAGCAAGTACTGCATGATTTGTAAAGAGCAAGTAAAGCTACAAATATTGAATATATTAAACTGCAGTGGAATGGTGAGCCTTCTGAGGAGGCTTAATATGAATCCCATAAAACAGTCAGCTTAAATGTAGACTTTCTGGATAGACAGGTTGTCATATTTGCATTCATTCACTGTTAATTTTTTTAAAAACAGAGATTCAGGACAGACTTCTCAGAAGGAAAAATCACAGGACGGGTGAGTGTCTGGCACATCTGCATCATGTGTGGTTTACAGAAGTGATCTAAGGACTTGAACTTCTACTTTGTTCATGTTTTTTATGCTTGTGCTGTATGTGCTACCTAAAATATCTTTTGTGAATTTGGATCTGAAGTCTTTGGGAAGAGAAAATGGAGTTTGTTCAAAAGCAGTGGGAACTTCTTTACCAGTAGAGTATCTGAGCTATCTTTGATTGGCCTGGACCTTATACTTGTACATGGACTATGAATATTACTGTTGAAATATAGGGCTGTGCTATGTGGAGTTCTTATCTGGAAAGGAGAAAAACATTGATTCATTAGTCAGTGTTTGCTTTACTTTCTAATTAAATATTTTCTGCATAACATCCTGAACATTTGATCCTTCCTAGAAGGATTTCTATACAAGTACAGATTACAGACAAGATTGGCATTTGCTGAATTGTGGTAATACAGTAATAAGCAATGCAATCTACAGAGCTGGACTTTATATTTGTCATTTGGTCAAGATAGCACTTCAAGTGCTTAAAGTTACTTTAAGTAATTTAAAGTATTGCATAGAGTAAGTCTTCAGTCATGAGCATAGTAACACTGCTGGATATGTCTTATCGCAGTTTAGAACAGACCTCTGACTTTTGCTGGTTTAAGTAAGTTTGTATTTGTAATGGAATGGGACTGTGGGAGATGAAAAATTTTCACTACAGTCACAAACTTACCTTAACTTGATTTAATTAACTGAATTACAGCATTTACACAAATGCTGTAATTCAGCTATTTCCTCACCTAACCACAATGTTCAGTGTTAGAAGTCTGTGAGTAGACCACCTTCTGCAGCAAGAGAACTTACTTTCTTTGGGAGTGGCTCTTTTGGGAATCAGTTCTTGCTTCAGTGTGCATTTTTTAAGCTGTGTCTTCCTTGTCAATTTACAGCTACTTCCCTTTGCTTCATAGTGTTCTTAATATAGATAAGAGCATTAAGGGAAATTATATATATATTTTTAACTTACTAGCTAAGTAGAGAACTACTGCTGTGTAGTAAAGGAGTGTGCATAGATGTCTAAAAGTAGCTCTCTCTGCAGAGGTATAACTGCTATAAGCATCACTGGAGTGATACAAGGAAACCTGTGATTCTGGAAGTGACTCCTGGAGGTATTGACCAAATTGATCCTGCAACAAATAAGGTCCTATGCTCCTATGACTACAGAAATATTGAAGGCTTTGTTGATATTACTGGCTATCAGGGAGGCTTCTGTATCCTCTATGGAGGATTTAGTAGATTGGTGAGTATTAAATCAAACTATCTTGATATGGTTCTTAGGATGTTTATAGCTGCATGTTTAATAATGAAGGTTCAACATAGTTGGAGCATACCAGTATGTGCATCTTTGGGACCCAGCTGTGGAGCCTCAAGGCTTATGGACAGATCCTAAAGGGAAAGGAAATTAGTTAAAACATTTGAGAGTTACGTATGGGT
>VYXD01002165.1:666204-774211 GCA_013397195.1 Hylia prasina | reverse complement strand
GGATTTTGTGTGTGTTACATGTTTAAGAACTAGAAAGGATGAAATACCTAGATTTTTCAAGTAGTGAATATGAATGCAAGGTGGATGTGGAATTTCCTGTCATTTCTCAAATTTACAGAAGTGACAGGTAGTGTGTTACTAATCTACCTAACTGATGGAGGGATTCAATTCAGAAATAGATTGATCAGTGGTGCCGTTGCTTCTTTAGACCTATGATCTGATTACTTGGCAGCTTTGCTTGGGAAATACTGCAATGTAATGTTGGTTCTAAAATCATGACAGGGTTTCTGGGTACTGTACTTCAAGCATCTGAGAAGGATCTTTACATTATTAACAATAAATTAATTGCTAGGTATAGCTACCTCAGTCTCTACTAAGTAAATAGGACTAGATGAGGGTTTCTATGTCTTTTGTACTGCAGCATGCTTTTCTCTGGCATAAAACTAGCAAAATATATAATTGATCCTCTAGAGCTGCCCTAACACTGAAGATCACCAGTGGTACCTCCAATTGCTTTTTCTGGGTCCTCACTCCTGCCAGGGTCTGTTGCCAAGGGTGGACAGACCATAACTTTAGTGGCACACTAATGTGTAGCAGAGTATCCTTTAGGAATAGCTGCTACAGATTTTTTTTTTTAAGGCAAATGTAAAGTTAATAGTGGATATCTTGTGTAATAAATACCTGTCTAGACCATGCACTTAGCAAAGGTCAGCCTAGCTGCTGTGAATATTCCCTACTGTTAGGTATATAGAGGAGGATTATTTATAGAACTGTGATTTTCTTTGGCTGTGCCGTATTTTTCACCTGTTAATTTTTTCTTGACAAAATTTGCAGCACCTGTTTGCTTCTGAGCAAAGGGAGGAAATTATCAAGAGTGCAATAGAGCATGCTGGCAACTTCATAGGCATCTCTCTGCGGATAAGGAAAGAATCCCTAGAATTTGAGCAATACTTGAATCTTCGCTTTGGAAAGTACAGCAGTGATGAATCTATAACATCTTTAGCAGAGTTTGTTGTTCAAAAAATAACACCCAGGCACTTGGTAAGGCTGTCAGACTGAACATACTTGGTTCCTATTAAGTACTAAGTATTCTCTTTCCTAGCATGCCTCTCTCTTGTTTTGCAAGGAACCTGTGAAAAGAGTACTAGCTCTTACAGAAGCTTGCTTAGTTGAGCGGGATCCAGCTACCTACAACATTGCAACTTTGAAACCTTTAGGCGAGGTAAGGGGCATTCTTTCTCAGTTCCTTCAAATAAAGGCTCTAAAAGAGAGGAATTGGTAGTATACATAAGCCTTAATTTGTAGACTAGCTAAGTAACACTGCTTCATGAATGTGATCCTTGTCCCCTATTTTTAGGTATTTGCAATAGTGTGTGACTGTGAAAACCCCCAGCTTTTCACCATTGAATTCATCAAAGGACAAATTCGGAAATACTCTTCAACAGAAAGGTAACTGGAGCTTCTGTGCATTATAGATTCAAATGGAAGTTGCTACTGTAGTGCTTCTAGTTCCTCAGCTTTTACAAACTCTGACTCTTGGAGGGATTAACTTAAAGCCTTGCTCTTCTAGCAGTCTACCACTTAGAAATCAAAATTTGTTACAGGAACTAAATATCTCCCATTTACCTTCATCCCAACTTTGAGCAAATCTCTCCAGAAGTTTTCTGATGAACATGAAAGGGTGTTGGACAGTTGGATACAGCCTGTTTCTCCTAAGCAGTATAGTCCTGTGTATGCTGTACTTGGTTAAGTAGTATATTTGAAACAAAAGAAGAAAGCGCACTCTAAGTAATGTGGAAATGTGAAGGCTGTGAACCCTTTGAGCTCTCTGCTTGAGACAGTCTTAGTTGATTCTATTTAAAACAACCAACAGAGCAGTCCCTCAGTGCACTTGCAGTTGTAATACAGTCTAATCCTGCTAAGTGAGGTTTTGCAGAAAGCACAGGGATGAATTTGCTGGTGACATGTGTCACTCATTAACAGATAATCTAGAACTGATCCCATTAGTGAAAGGCTGCAGCTGGCTATACTGGTAAGTCAGCTCTCTCCTTACAGTGAATAAAGGAGCACTGAAAGTTAGTGGTTTCTTCCAGAGGTGTAGCTGTTGGCAGTAGTGTTAGTAAGAGATTCCATGTATTGCTGTCTTCCATGATGTAATCTTTTTTTTCCCCTCTGTTTCTCTTATAACTTGGTTCTTTGGCACTACTTCTCTGATACAAATTGTATTTGTGTGTTGTTTTCCCAACCCAGAGATTCTCTCCTGGCTAGCTTGTTGGATGGAGTGAGAGCCTCTGGTAACAGAGATGTCTGTGTGAAAATGACTTCCACACACAAAGGCCAGCGTTGGGGATTACTCAGTATGCCTGTAGATGAAGAAGTAGAGAGCCTTCATCTGAAGTTTTTGGCTGCTCCTCCAAGTAAGCTAATGCTTCTTACATGGGTTTATAGTGTTCTTTAAAGCATGCAGATATTGACTCAGGTACTGTACATTTAACTTTTGATATGTCGTTTTTCAGATGGTAACTTTGCAGATGCTGTGTTCAGGTTCAATGCTAACATTTCCTACAGTGGAGTCCTACATGCAGTTACACAAGATGTAAGAATAAAGCTTTTACCCATCCTTTTAAGATGTTGCTAATGCATAAAGAAATTAATGATTGTTACTTTTTAACCAGGGTCTGTTCTCAGAAAACAAGGAGAAGCTGATTAATAATGCCATAACAGCATTGCTCTCCCAAGAGGGAGATATTGCAGCATCTAATGCAGAGCTTGAAAGCCAATTCCAAGCAGTAAGACGACTAGTGGCTTCAAAAGCAGGCTTCCTTGCCTTTACTCAGCTTCCAAAGTAAGTGCTAAGTCTCCTCAAGCTTGGAAGTAGTAGATGAAAATAGGTCTTGAGCTTTGTTAGTACCCTACGTTTAAAAGTGAAAAATGGAATTAGGACTCCCTTCTGAAAAGGAGTGTAAGACTCTGTACATGATTATTTTCACTGGTATGAGGCTGCCACCAGGCTTCATGCAAATTAAGGATATCAGGTAATCATTTGCAAGTAAAGCTGATTTTTCCTGTGCTAGATACTCTGTCTTGAGGCAAACACAGATTAATGATTTTCCTAGTGGAAACATTTTTACCATGTACCTTCATCTGTCCTTGAAGTAGGCAGTTCTTCTTTCTCGAAGTGCGCTGATGTCATTTCTATCTTCAGTTTAACACAAGATAAAATGATGTTAGGAGGTTGTATTTCTGTAGTAAGTACAGACTGCTTGGAGTTTCTGTCTTAAATAACATGAGGAAGCAGAAAAACTATCTGTTCTGAAAACACAAAATTCTTTGAAGTATTTCTGACTAGGAAATATAGAGCAACTATAAGGTAGAGAATGATGAGAAGAGTAGCAAAAGCACTTAGTCTGAGACCTTTATAAACTTCTGTTTTTCTGTAAATAGTATCCTGTAATTACCAGATACATCTTAATTTTGATGAATGCGCTTGGCATATTGTTAACAGTGAAGTCAATATTTTCCTACCAAGAATCTCAAATTTGTGAAAGTAATCAAGGTACTGGCTTGCTAAATGCAATGGGAGCAGACCTCTCTTGGCTGCTGACTAGATTTCATCTTAATTTTAAGATTTTAGTTCCTTCTCTGATCTTAGTGGTTTTGCTTCCCTTTCAAAAGATTCCGAGAACGATTAGGAGTGAAAGTTGTGAAAGCCCTCAAAAGGAACAATGATGGAGTAACCCATGCCTCTATTGACATGCTTTGTGCTCTTATGTGTGTAAGTATTAAATTCCAGGTTCTTTCACTTTGGAATATGTGAACTTTAGGCTACTGAAAGATGTGGAAATAGGGACTGCCGTTCAATTTGCAGTGTGTTCAGACATGGAATAACTTGTTATGCAGTGATTTCTTGCTGAACATGAAGGAGGATGTGCTTTTTATGGGTAGAGAGAGTGGCTTTTGGATTACAGCTGTTAAGAACTGAAGGTTGAAATGTGGCTGTATAGTGAATGCTTCTTTTTTTATAGCCCATGCATGATGACTATGACTTGCGGCAGGAGCAGTTGAACAAAGCTTCCCTTCTTTCTTCAAAGAAGTTTCTAGAAAATCTACTAGAGAAATTCAATTCCCATGTGGTAAGTCAAATTTTGGAAGCAGATCTAATCTTCTTTAAGTGCCTTTCCTAATTGCAATGAAACTGCTTTTGTCATGTTTAGATTGTCTTTGAATGTATTTGCACCTGCAATTGAAAATACAGCTCCTGGCATTGAAGTTTGTTCTAATTAAGCTTGGATCTTGACAGGTTAGGACGTAACTGTCAATACAGCAGAATTTGAATGTCCTGCAAACAAACAAATGTTTGTTTGTTTAATATGGAAGCTGGATGTTTCTTTTAAGTAAAAGAATGGTGTAAACTCGGATTTGTGGGATTAAACTAGGTAAAATATTGAGTCTCCAATATGCTTTAGAAACCCATTATTTACCAGGGTAGTGCCATACTCAAGAGTAGTGGAGTATTCTAAACTTGTAGTTTTTGTTTACAGACTATTTTAATGCTATGACAAGGAAAAGCACCTTCAGCATCATGAATACTCTCAGACCACTGTATCTGTATTACATACCTGTCTTCCTAATTTCAGGATCATGGGACAGGTGCCCTAGTAATTAGTTCACTTCTGGACTTCCTGACATTTGCCCTATGTGCTCCATATAGTGAGACTACTGAGGGGCAGCAATTTGACATGTTGTTGGAAATGGTGGCATCTAATGGAAGAACACTATTTAAGCTCTTTCAGGTAAGACTTAGTTTTCACTATCATTAGAGGCTTTGGGTCATGAGTGAGACTGAAATTTTTCTTGTTTTCCTAAAAGACAGATTTGTCTTCAGCTGGTTAGTGTGCCTCAATCTTTTCTATCTTGGTGAATGTTTTAGTGGCCTATTATTTTGCCTTCAAATATCAGATTGAAGTGATTATTGTGTGGTGAAGTATATGCCAAATCATTGTAGAATAGACTGCCTAAGACCTGTTTCCAGAAACACAGTAAAATACCACTTGGACTTTAAGATGGATTCAACATATGTACTGATCTTCCCCTGATGGAAAAATCTTCTGCCTTTTTGTTTCTTTCTTAGTAAGTGAGAGTTCAGAGAGTTAGAAAACATGAGTAACATCCTCTTCAGTAGTAAACCTGTAAGGATTCCAGCATCTTTAGCTAAAATGTCAGTGCCTTCTTACTGGAAAAATAGTATTTTCTTCTGCTTTTTGATTACTGTCAGCTGTTTTATTCCAGCTTCTCTGATATATACTACTGTTCAGTGCCAGGAATTCTGTCTGGGAGTTGCATGGGAGATTCTTGTTCAAAGATACAGGGTAGGAACTCCTCTTATGGCTAACTTTCACAAAACTGAATTTTAGGTAATTAGAAATATTTAGGTAGAACAGCCATGTACATTAGTTAAGGAAACTGAATCACAGATGATCTAATCTTCAGTTTTTGCACTTGGATAATGCTTTTGTTAACATTCTGTTCTAGCACCCTTCCATGGCAATTGTGAAAGGAGCAGGTTTGGTGATGAAGGCAATAATAGAGGTGAGATTTTGTCAGTGTTAACTGGGATAGCATGCAAAATATGTATTGTCGATTTTGGAAGTGCGATTGCTTACCAAGAGAAGTTTGTTACATTAGCTTCTCAAAGTGGGGAGTGGGGAGGGGGAATTTGGAAGGTGAGGAGCAGAACACCTGCTTAATTGTGAGTGGTTTAATATAGCAACTTGCTTTATCTTACACTTGGGGGTTTGGAAAGCATGTGAGTTGGGACATCAGGTAGTGCCTTGCATGTCTTCATACTGCAGTCAAGATTTGGCTATAAATGTTGTATGTAGCTCAGCCACATACCTCAGAGCCACCAGACTTCTGCATGTTAGAGGGTGTCTCAAGGAGGAGAGGCCATATTTTCTGGGATGCATTGCCAGATGGAAGGGCACCAGGGTTAGCAAGTAGTAGTGTCCCCAGAGCAGACTAATGATGTCAGCCTCTGTTCTTGCTTTGGCTTTAAGATTCCATACCACATAATGTATGGGCCAAGTCCATACTTCTCAAGGGTTGCTTATGATTGTTGCAGGGTGACCTTGCTAACTGACTCTTCACACTTCCTGGGTTGAAATTCAGGGCTTAAGTTAGTGCCTCATTTTATCACAATGGCTTATGCATCTGAAATTCATCTAGTACTTTCTTGGAATGGAAGTGAATGAACACTTGAAATAGAGGTATTCCAAATCTTCAAGTTTCCATCAGTGTACCTGATAATGTTAGCTAAAAGTTACTATGTTGTTTATTTAAAGTCCTATCATTTAGATGAGTAGAAGTGCTGCAAAAGCTTTTTCTTATTCATTGCAACTAATGTGTCATGACTGAGTAGCAGTCTTACCCATGTGGTTGTCTAAGCTGAACAGCAGCCATTAATCTTAAATGGTTACTGTCAGCAAAAGTCAAGCAACAAGCAATTATGTGTGGCTGCCATTCTTGTTTAATTCTAATTTATAATGGCAGTGTGAAAATGGTACTTCTGCTACAACCTCCTGATGTATGATGGGCGACAGGCATTCTGCCCTCTTCAGTTGTTGTCCTCATAGATGTAACTAGCAGTTACCTGCTCCATGGCTTTACTGCAGCATTGAGCAGTCACTGTTGAGAACTTTCACTTAAAACCTGTCATACTCTAGCTTCTGGTTTTTGAATATTAGGTCATAATTGATGGTCAAGAAGGCCTTGGAACTGTAGACTGAGATAAAAGCAGCTTAACTAAGACTCTTTCTTTAGTAATCATCTTGCCCTGTTTCCAAAGGAAGGAGACAAAGAGATTGCTACCAAAATGCAAGATCTTGCCCTCAGTGAAGGTGCCTTACCTCGTCACTTGCACACTGCTATGTTTACAATAAGCACAGATCAGAGGATGCTTACAAATAGGTATGTCCATCTCACTTGATATATCATGTTTAAAAAAATCTAAGTCATGGCCTAGTGACCACTGGGAGGTCAGGCAAGAAAAGTTGTTTAGTTCTTCAAGAGAATGTTTTCTTTAGCACCTGGTATGTTTTAGTAGAGCAAGCTTCAGCCAAGACTGCAGCCACTTAATAAACTCTTAAATATTTTTTTGTTAAGGTGGGCTTGGGTTGGTTACTCTTTAATGGCTCAAGTTTCGATTTTTATTTCTTTTAATTCAGGGAAAGAAAAGACAAGTAGAATGTTTGGAACCTGTAAAAAGTTTCAACTTGTACTGTACAACTGTATAAAATTGGATGTGCACATCTCAGACATCTTGCATGGAGTTAGGGTCACCCATCCTATCTGAGAGAGAAATTTCCTCACAGAAATTATTCCCTGAATCAACAGTCAGTAGAACTGGTGATCACAGAGTATGCTGTGGAGGATGAGTGATGATTCAACTATTTCCACCCAAATACAAGATTGTAGAAGCTTTAGCTGTGAATTCCTGAAGTGCTTAGAGTTGCTAAGGAATGTAGGGACAAGTGGAGCTTGTTGCCACTGTGTGTCATCCACGAGAGAGCTGGTATGAAACCATCTGTCATGCTAGTTCTGTTTGGTGCTACTACTTACAATGTGCTTGTAGCTGTGCTTCAGTTCAGTGCAGTAGAATCCTAGGGACAAAGGTTGGCAGAAAGCTTCAGTTGACATAGAAGGCAGGCTCCCAGAAAGGCTTTTCTAGCCAATAACTAGTATTAAGGACTTCAAGTAGAGCATGTAGCAGTTCTTGATGGCTTCTAGCCTCTTAACTTTAGCTGTAACTTAAGGTTGGCTGGATAAACTTACACTTGGTTATTAGATGTTTCTGCTCTATTGCTCAAGTGTTCTTTGAGGTCTAGCTCAAAAAGCATGTGCTGCTACTGTTCCACTAACTTCACTGGAACTTCTTAAAGGCAACACTTTAAAGCATGCTAAGCATATCCTTGGACAATGTAGTGCTTTGTGCTCTTACTCAATCAAGAGCATGAAGCTCTTGCTCATCTTCATTTCATCAGCATGGTAAGGGTGACAGTTTAGTGGTTTAAAAATCTGTTTCAAGTACTAACTTGCAGTTTGTTAATTTCAATGGCTTTTTCAGGCAGTTAAGTAGACATTTGGTTGGCCTCTGGACAGCTGAGAACAAAACTGCTATGAATTTGTTGAAACGTATTTTGGTAAGTAAAAGCAGAATACGGAGTAGCAAAAGAATAAAACATGAAAGCTTTCAGTGTCAAAATTGGGACAGTCTATGTAGTAAACATACTCCCTTTTCCCTCCAAGGGGAAAGTCTTGCCTGGGAGATCAGCATCTGGCATCTACTAACTAAAGGAAATTGATGTCTTAAGTTCAAAGCATCTGATACTCTTAAAAAATTTTTCTGTTACTTCTCTGATACTTTTTAAAATACTTTATGACACAATAAAGTGTCTTGACTTCTTTTTCTTGATTTAAAGGACAAAAATGTGGGAGACATTGTAAGCATGTCTCTGCTTTTTTGTGCTGATAAGAAATTAAGGTATTGTCTGTCTGCTTTTGTGACTTGCTTGTCCAACTTTGTTTGCTTGTAACTTGGTTAAATTTATATGTTGTTAGTTCATATGCTGATTGTTCATATGTTCTTTCACCCTTACAGCCTCCTGAATGCTTTTTGCTTAAGTAACTTCAGTGACGTTAGTTCAATTAGTAGTGTTGTAAGAAATTATTTTATCTGGGATATTACCAGCTTTTAATTTCAAAATAGCAGTTCCTCATTTTTAGCAGAGCAAATTGTCCTGATCTTGGTCACTCACTATCTTATGGAAAGCTTAGTCAAAAAAGACTGTCTCATCTCTAATGTCACATGTAACATTTAATCCATATCAGAGGATATGGATGAGTTCTAGTGTTACTCATCCCTGTCAGTATTGCCCTGGGATCAACTCTTCCTACATTCTTTAAGTGCATTGAGTGCTGCTTTAAGAAAGAGGATATAGCCAAGAGTTCTGCTGCACTGAAGCAGTCTCTGTTGAGCACTTCTGTTGAGGATGGTGGCATTTTCCTAATCATGGCAAAAAAAAGCGCTGTAGCTTTACATATTTACTTTAGAGTAGAATACAGATTCTGTTTTGAAGTCTCTGATTTAAAGAAATTATGTTATTACCTAATGTGATGGTTTCTGTTCATTAGCCGTGTGTGTTTACACTGGTTTTAAATGTTTTTAGCCACCAGGTTTGCTGGCATACCTTGACAGTTCTGATCCTGTTCCCGAAAAAGATGCTGATAGAATGCATGTTAGAGATAACTTAAAAATTGCAACTGTAAGTAATTGTCTTACCTATTCCATTATATACATGTACAGTCTTAGTGACTTTTCTAATACAGACACTTGACTGCTACATTGACCTGCCACAAAGATAACCCACAACTGTGAGTAATTTGTTTTATTCTACAGGATCAGTATGGCAAGTTTAATAAAGTGCCAGAGTGGCAGAGACTGGCTGGAAAAGCTGCAAAGGAAGTTGAAAAATTTGCCAAAGAGAAGGTGGATCTAGTCTTGATGCACTGGAGAGATCGAATGGGCATAGCTCAGAAAGAGGTAAAAGTATTTGAAACCTCTGTTAGAGTAACTTGACTAAGTCGCAGTTGAGTGTCAGAACACAAATAGCAAAGAAATTGTTGATGTGGGAGTTCTCCTTCCTTTTAACAAACTCTCTACGTCTTACTATTCTTGGGTTGGAAGGGGGTTCCAGGAAGAATGTAAAGCAGGCAAATGAATTCCTTCAGCAGAAGTACTATTACTAAGCTTTAGCCAACCTTATCAAACTGCCGTGCAGACTATATGCATTTCTTATAAGATACAGGAGAAAATTCCTTGAAATATGGCAAAACCAGTTTTTGAAGTATTTTTAAAAGAAACAGAATATTCTTTGCATCCAAAATTATTTGACACCAGTGATATTTTAGTTACGGAACCTGCTTGAAGTATCATAGGATAGCCTGGGTTGAAAGGGACCTTAAACATCATCTGCTTCTATTCCCCCTGCCATGGGCAGGGACACCACCTTAGGATTCACTTGCATATAGGTATCTCAGTGCTTAAAGGGCAACACAAGACTGTACCTAAGTTCATGATTGAGACTAAAGCCATAAATAACTGTTTTTATCTCATGTTATAGGAGGAGAGGTTAAGCACTGCTTGAGTTCTTACTCTTGGTCTCCTTTTTCATTTAGTTTTATTGCCATGTTCTAAATGACAAAACGCTTTCAATTATGAGGTGTTTCCTTTAACTTTGTTTAGTATATTGATTAAGCTTGTTTTTATGCAGTCTGGAAGTGAAACAATCTCTTGTACATGCAAGGAAGGATGAAAAGCACAATGCAGAGTATTGCAAATGAGTGTCTTTGTACTTGTTCTGTACTTACAGCAATAAGCTTTAATTTAGGAAAATCTAGCTCAAGTTTGATGTCAAATGTGGTGCAGAAGTTTGACAGTAATATTTCTTAAATAATGGTGAATTAGGTTCAAAACAGGAGAAATGAAGGAAATGTGAAAAACAATGGAAGATCAAATTGCACTTTAAACAACTTGTCTTGATACTGAGTTTAAAGAGTCATTTTTCTATGTGGAGTTCTTAGCTGTATCATTTCACAGTAAATGTGTGCAAGTGTAGCTTGGAAGAGGTAGTAGTAAGTTCAGTGTTACCGCTTTAAATTACTTCAGTGACTCTGGAGTGTTAAATGTATTTTTCTTTTTCTTCCAAATTTTTCTTCATAATCAGGACAGAAACAATATGGTGAGTCTGTCTGTATATCTCTGTGTGGACTCTGATGCTCAGACTTCTGCTTGCATGTGATACCTCATGTAGATGATAACACTGATTTCATGCTTCATCAAAATAGGGAATCTTTCAGTGACCAAGTTGGACTTGGTTTTCTTTTTGTGACTTTCTCTAGTTCTTTCTTTTCAAGAGCAAAACATTCTTCATGTGGGTTTTCACCTCCATTAGCTTTGGAGCTGAATAATGCCTATGATGGTGGGAATTAAGCTTTTCTCAGGGTTAACTTGCTTCTAAACAAATGGTTTGTCAAACAGCTGAAAGTTTCTCTGGCATGATTTAACTTGGTGCAAATAACACTTGTGAAAATCTGTTGCTGCTACTCACTAGAAAAGCCTCATTATTAATTAGGCTTAACTTAGTATGGTTTTTGAAGAAGTGTAAAAAATCCAGCCTTTTTTTAAAAGGGAAAAATGGGAGGTACCTGCTCTACTAACTTGTGAAATTTGATTCTTTTGCAGAACATGATTCAAAAACCAGTGATATTAAGGAAACGGCGCCAAAGAATAAAAATAGAAGCAAACTGGGATCTCTTCTATTACAGGTGAAAATACTAAAGTTAATATGGTGGTCTCATAAAAGTTTTTATCTGGCTGGATATTTTTATTAATATCTTAGTTTCTGTGACTTTCAATTTCTGCCTGCCTTGAAACAATGCAAATGTTTTGTAACAGCTACTTACTAAAAACTCGCTAAGCTATACTTAAGGATTTCACTTGTGTTTAGGAAATGAAGAAATTTAGAAAGCTTCTGAAATATTATCGAACTACATAATTTTTTCCCTTGAACAAAAAGGAAGAGTAAATAACAAATTTTGCAGGTGCAAATCTGCATGGTATTGAAGGTCAAGTGAAGTAGCACAGGAAAGCACTGTAGTTTGATGGCAACTCTGAGCTACGCAAGATGTTGTAACTTGAATTGGAACAAACATGAGCTTAAAGCAGCTCAAGAGAAAGCATTTGGATACTGGATTTCAAATAGTGCCACAAGTCCTAAATGCAACTTGCTTACCCGTGACTTCTTACAGCTGTCAAAATTTACAAGGAAGGGGCTTCCATCTGAAAAAGATACATCGCTCTGGCTAGGGCCATTGTGTTAAGTAGACTAAAAAAGCTTGGCTTGACTAACAAACTAGATAAGCAAGCTTGGGGAAATTCCCTAAACTTAACTGCTTGATGTTTCTAAATGTCAAATACAGTTTCATGAAAGGAAGATTCGTGTGCTCCTAAACCTTTGGTATTAAGTCCATTCTCAGTCTTTAGATCCAAAGGCTGTGTTGGTAACTGCTACTGAAGAATGTCCACTGACTGTTTTGTGACACTTAAGACATCAACTTCTAATTTACTGCATGAGCTGGTTTTTTGTGGTGTTGGCTTAAAACACAGCTGGTATGTGCATGTCTGCTGCTCTGGATTGTTTACCTGTAGCCTTTATTGGCTTACAATGAATTGCTTGCGCATCTCATGGTCATCAACTTCATGCATCTGGCAAACTGGCAAACTGAACCCAAAGGGGTGACACAGGTGTGCTTTAGTCTAGGCTGGCCTCCATGGCTATGAAAACAGTGTACAAGTGAATAACTGTAATTACTGTAACAAACTGGAGACCACTGCTCTCTGCCTTCTAATTAAGGTCCATTAATGCTAACAATCTCCCCTAGCTTGCCAGCTGAATCTTGTTTGCTTTCCAGATAATGTTTTGAGGATTTTAAACTATGTAACTTCTTTCTTAGATTTGTTCAGGATCATGCTAGATCAAACTTGATTTGGAACTTCAAAACACGGGAAGAACTGAGAGACACTCTTGAGTCTGAGATGAGAGCATTTAATATTGACAGAGAACTCGGCAGTGCTAATGTTATCTCATGGAACCACCAGGAGTTTGAGGTAAATGACCTACCATAGGACAAACTGCATCTGTAAAATATGTCTACCTGAAATGTCACTTCTGTCTCTTATTCCACAAGTGAATCTTGTGTTGATGATCCCTGAATGCAAGCTAGAAATTTTTTGGGGTTATGGAATCAACTGCTAAGGCTTGAATCAGTGAACAGGTACTACTGTCTAGTGTCCCTGTGCAAAACAGAAGCCTCTTTTACCTAACAAATGATGCTGTGGAGATGAAACATTTATCAGAACCCAAGGTGTATTCTTGCATTAAGACAAGAGTTGGTCCTTACACTGTTGTCCAGATAAGCCATACTTGTTTTTGAGTGTGTTCTATCAGAGTTGTTTTGGGTAGTTTCAGAAGTCACTTCTTCCTGATAACAAGTTGTCTTTATTTACTTCATGTTTCAGTAGTCCTGTGTCTGTTAAATACTGGGTTGCCAAATCATGAATAGGTTATTGGGCTAAAACATGCTGCCTTGTAGATTATAAGTGAAGGTCACTGTCACCCCATTCTAGGAACAGCAGTACCTAAAGTAAAAAAAAACCCCACAAACTTGGATGCTTCTACAAAGCAGTCAGTATGGTCCTGATTGACTTTCTCGAAACATCATCCAAGTAATGTGTTAATTAATGAGCACCTCATGTACTGTTCTCTTATCTCCAGTATTGTTCTGGTTCCACACAAAGTGTGGTTTTAATTAATGTGTAACTTAAATTCAGCTGCAAGATATTCATTAAATATTCCCACTGCCATCCTTGTTAGAGTATGGCTTTCTAGTGACATTTGAGCTGGGAACTATTAATGAAATGAGAACAAACTTGATTTGGAGAATTTCTCAGCTGACTACTCTGCAAATCAGGAAGAGCTGCAAGACATCAGGCTAATGTTTTATGAGAGAACCATTTTATGCGTGCAATTTATCCCTGTCACACACCTACAGGTTGCTTCTTACGTTGATGCAGTAAATAGCTAAGACTGGGTTTAGATTGCTATTTCTTGTACTGGCATGTGTCTTTCAAAGTTTCCTTCAGGTATAGGTCAGGCACAGGAGTTCTGGGTGTCACAGGGTCTGCTATCTCAACTTTTTAACACTGCAAACTGGGACAGAATCAGAAGTACAGATTTGAAACTTCATAATACAGACTTCCCCCATGTACTCTACACTCCTGTGTGGCTTTATGCTGCTGGAATGTACCAGTAGCATTCTTGTAGCTACAACCCAGGCTACTTTGGGACTAGATTGAACAGCTCTGCTGGATCTCACAGATCTGCTTTTAAATAGTAATGAATATGTTATTGGATTATGTTGTAAGTATTTGAACTAGATAGTGGTGACAAAGGCTTTTCTGTCAGCTGTGAACCTTGTCACTTTGCCAAGGGGCATGGTGGCTTGAGACTCCTCAGAAGCATACCAGTTAGTGAGATATCTTTGTATGATATGCTGTGATCAAATCTGTAGATAACTTTGTGGCCTCATGACAGTAATCTATAAACTATAGATAAGAAAAACCGCTGTAAAGTGCCTTTTGTTGTATGAGGCACCTCTAATTGAAGTGCTTGCCAAATGCTTGTTACCACTGAACACTGAGGCGTTTGTTAAATTGAATGTAGTTGCTCTGATGTTAATGATGGCTTTTATTGTGCAATTTTACTTCAGCTTCATTTTTTGTGAACTGATTCCTCTAGGCTTTTATTATCCAGCACAATAGCAAGTATAAGTAGTAATTAGGTCATACTTGTGTTTCATACCTACAGTAACATTAAGTGAAATACCTTGCAGTGGAATAACTACTTATTAAAACTTGAGTCACTGAATGCATCATGTGTTATCCAAGTTTAGTTAACAAAACCAGCTGGTATTAGAAACAAGTTAGTTAAAGGCTGGAAATGGAGATCTCAGTAAGATGAGAAGCTTCATTTTATTCAGGGGGACAGCAAAAGCCCAGTGGCTTTTATTTTGTACATGTGTAGGTTTTTTTAACAGAAAATTTGGAGATTTCAGTTTTCCTACAGCTTAGGAGAGGTTGCTAACCTTGTTGAGTTTTTAGATGCAGTCAAGCTCAGTGTTGTTATGCAAGCAAAAAGTTACTGAAGGAGAAACAATATATATTGTTAAGTAAGGTGTTCTGTGTTACAGGTAAAATATGAGTGCCTTTCTGAGGAAATAAAAATAGGGGATTATTATCTAAGATTGCTGCTGGAAGAAGATGAAACTGAAGAGAGTGGAGCAATCAAAAGATCGTGAGACATTATTAAAACCTTATCTCATTCCTAAGGTCTGTGTTTGTTTTCTTTACTAAAATCTCATTTCTTTTTTAGATATGAATTCTTCAATGAGCTCTACCATCGCTTCTTGCTTACCCCAAAAGTGAATATGAAATGCTTATGTCTGCAAGCATTGGCCATTGTTTATGGAAGGTGTCATGAAGAGATAGGACCATTTTCTGATACTAAGTACATTGTTGGAATGTTAGAAAGGGTAAGAATTATTTTAAATTATTGGCTATAGTAGTTAACATAGTGCTAGTCCAACATATGTTCAGATGCTTCAAGTTACTGTGAAACCCCACTTTTGGGTTTACAGAATGTGAATACTTTTTTCCATGCTGTCAACAGCTGTTCTTAGTATCTCCTTTTGTTTCAGTTTCATTAAAGTTTAACTAAAAAACCTGCTGATCGCAGAGGTATTTCAAACTAGTCTCTTTAAGACCAACAAAATGCAAATATAACTTCAGCTTGCTTTTGAAAAATGCAGAAGCTTTATAAGAGGAGAGTCTTGTTCCATATCACATCATTTCAGAGTACTGAGTTTGAGTCATAGCCCCAGCCTAATGAAATCATAGCTTTAGATGAGCACATGTGGTAATTAGATTTGTAGTAGTAGCTGCTTTGCCTATTAGGTGCCTGTTAAGTTATGTCGGACAACTTACTCAGCTTGCAAAATCAAATTTCCATGCAGTCTGAAAGAAGAGTTCTTTCCTTGTGTTTGCATGGGTTTTGGCTGTTGCAAGTGAAACTGAACCAGTGAAGTCTCTTGTTATTTTGCTTTGAGCCTTGATAATCTCACCAGGCATGTAATATCAAAGATCCTCTCTGTTCTGCTGGCTAAAAGCATTCTCTTTTTCTCTTGTGCTTGTTTCAGCTGGTTCACTGGGAATCCAGATATAGTCCTGATAGAACAGTAGACTTAGAATAGTGGGTTTGATCCAGGGCCACAACAGTGTTGTTTGGAGGGCAACAGTGGCAGAAAACTACCTTTATTAGCTGTGCATGAAACTAAACACTTAATAGTCAGAAGTTTTTCTGGGCATGAAAAAACAATATGGGGCTTTGTAGCTGCAACTGTGTTGACTTGAAGGGAACTTCTAGTATGTGCTATGAAATACTAACTTGTTCTTTTCTGCTGCAACAGTGCACTGACAGGCTTGAGCGGGACAGATTGATTCTGTTCCTCAACAAGCTGATCCTCAATAAGGTAAGTGGACATGTACAGTTCACAGCAGTTTATCAGTCTTTTGACTGTATAAAATAGTCTGAACTAGTCTTTCAGGGTTAACTTGAACAAAAATTCAAGTATTGAGGAAGTTTTAGAACAATGTTTGATACAGCTTTCTGGAATGTGATAGCTCTTACTTACTGGTGAGAAAGCTGAAGGAAATGTGTAGATATCGCGATTGTACCATTCTAGTCACTTTAGAGAACGATTTGACTTATTTTGTGGTCACTTCTTACTTGAATTAAACTGTTGAGTGCTTAATTGCAGCAATGCTTATCTAGAAAATGCTTTTGGTAACTCAGTTCATTTGTTAACAGAGAAATGTGAAGGACCTTATGGATTCAAATGGTATTAGAATCCTTGTAGATCTTCTTACTCTGGCACATCTTCACACGAGCAGAGCTACAGTTCCGTTGCAGGTATGGGGCCTTTGTTTCTTACTACTTATATGTTGCTCTGCGAGAGGGGTAATTCCTAAAAAAATTAATGCACTTTTCACATTTCCTGTAGAAATGTGATATTTGCACTCTGAAGCTAAAGCTATTCTTGTAAACATCAATTTTTAGAGCAATGTGATTGAGGCAGCACCTGATGCGAAGAGGGAGAGCGAGAAAGAATGGTACTTTGGCAATGCTGACAAAGAAAGGAGTGGTCCTTACAGCTTTCAAGAGGTACCTGTCAGCTTCAGACTCACAACTTGAGAAGTCTGTCCTGGTGACTGGGTGTGTTTCAAACAGTAAGAGGGACCATAAACAATGCTAAGGAATGTTCTCCAAGTAACTCTTTAAATAAGGATTAAAGCTAGATAAGAGACTTGATGTAGTGCCAAGAGCTACAGCCTTCTTGGTAAGACTGCCTACCTCTCTACGCCCCCATGCCTTGCAACATAATCTGACACCTTCTACTTCGTGATTCTGTGGCAGAGTTATAAACACATTGAAATTTCATGTAACTACAATAGTCTGCCATACAGCAGTTAAATCTTGTCATGAGTGTGAGTGTTTAGGAGCAAAGGTGGCTCTGAATGCTGAATAAACTAAATTCATCTCTAATCTTGCAATAGATTCAGGAACTATGGAACAATGGAAAGCTGACTTCAAAAACTCGTTGCTGGGCTCAGGGTATGGATGGCTGGCGACCCTTACAGGTCATCCCTCAGCTGAAGTGGTGCTTGCTTGCCAGTGGCCAGCCTGTGTTGAATGAGACTGACCTTGCCACACTTGTCCTCAACATGCTCATCACCATGTGTGGATATTTTCCCAGCAGGTAAACAGTGATATTTCAGCAGAAGGGGTTAACTTTATCTGGCAGACGCATGAATACATAAATTCTGTCTTAAAGCTTTTCTTAAAAAGTAGTACATTAAGGAACTCTATTAAAAGAGCCTTTTACATGGCAGTAATTAATTCTCTGGGCAAATAGGGTTTGTAAAGCAGACAATACTAATATTGTGAAAGGGACTGCAAGAATCAATGTACAAGCTATGTGCATTTCTAATGCTATAGACAGGCTCTTGTTTAACTTAAACAGAAGTGCTTTAATGCATGACACTAAACCACACTTACCAAGTCTAACAACAAACTTTGAAGTCAACAAAAAAGGACAAAGAATATAGCTTCAATAGTCTAATACTTATGCTTAATAAAATTGTTTGTTCTTGAAAGAGAAAAGGCGCATGTGTGCTTACTGCTGTACTGCTTGGTATTTTTAGGGATCAAGATAATGCTATTATAAGACCTCTGCCTAAAGTGAAAAGGCTGTTGTCAGATAGTACTTGCCTTCCTCATATCACTCAGGTAAGTAACTCTTCAAAAATGTACCTAAATGAGTGAAAGTGACTTACTCTGCCATCTTCCCCATGTGAATACTTCAGGTGTGGCAAACACATCAAAGAGCAATTGTAACATTGTGCAGATTTCTAACCAAGCAGTTGTTCCTTTCATATGGTGTGGTTGCAAATTTTGTGCTTTTCAGCCAATACCTCGTACATAAATATTTCCATCCTTGGAGGTACTGGAAAGTCACCTGGACATGGTCTTTATCAACCAGGTCTCTGCTTTTAGCAGAGGGGTTTGACAAGATGATCTCCAGAGATCCCTTTCAACTTCAAATATTCTTTGATTGACACTTGCTGTTTTTAAGCTGAAGTATTCTTTAACTGTAATTTCTGTAAGTTTCCAGGTCGTCCCAATAATTAGTTAAAACTTCAATTTTGGCTAGATGACTTGCACTGCTTGCAGTTAATATAAATGCTTGTGTCTGATTTCAGCTATTACTGACTTTTGATCCTATCCTTGTGGAAAAAGTTGCTGTATTGCTCTCTCATGTCATGCAAGACAACCCTCAGTTACCTCGTTTTTATCTGAGTGGAGTATTCTTCTTCATCATGATGTACACAGGTTCCAATGTACTTCCTATTGCAAGGTGAGGAAAAAGAACAGCCAGAAGTTCCTCTTGACCAGTCATGCTTAGGTCTGTTGCTCTACATCTCTGCATGCTCTGGGGAGTGTGCCTTGCTAGAACCAACATGAAATACAAGATGAAGAATTGCCTCCACATGATCTAGTCAGTCACTAAAAAGTTAATTTCTTATGATCCTTCCAGAGAGGGAAGACTATGGATGGAGTATCATCTGGGAAGAGATGACAGTTTTAACAGTACAACTGGGCATGCCTTATTGTAGAATAAACTATTACAAGCATTAAAAAGCAGTAACACAGGCAACATATATGCTAGTGTAGCTTTTGATAGTAGGCAGCTACTGAAGGGGTTTAAAAAAATCTAATAGCCTCTTTCAATCTTGAAGCCTAAAATTGTTAAATCAGTCTGTACTGCCTGATAATGCACTGCACATGCATGTGGCTATTGCAATTGATTTCAGTACTTTTCTTCTGAATGCAGTAGTTCATAAAAAGCTGTCCTACAATTCCAGTTAAATCTCTTGTACAGTGAAATGCGTTGGGAAATGATTGCATGCTTCCATGATGACTCTGGTGTAATAGAACTGTCAGCAGTTAGTCTAAAATCATCTTGTTTCATCCCTGCAGTGATGATCTAACAGCATAGAGATTGTCTGTGTCTCTATCAGCATCTTTTTTTATGTGTGTAAAAAAAAAGCTTTCAAAACAGGACTTTCAAACTGAAATGATGAACATAAGGCAACATCTATAACATGAGAGTTCTTAGCTTGGTGAAGTTCCCAAGGATTTAATGAGCTTAGTACAGAAATTCATACAACTGTTGCAGTTACTGTTTTATCTCAAAGTAAATGTGTAATATCTGCCAGCTGGACTATGTTGGTTTGCTTACTATTCAAGGGTACCTAAGTATCAAACAAAAAGAGACTAACTGCTGTTTCTCTTCTAGGTTTTTGAAATACACACATACAAAACAAGCTTTCAAGTCTGAAGAAGTGAGTAGATTGCAACAGTAACTATCTCTGTTTCCAAATAGTTTTTCAGGCTACCTGTAGTTGTTTTAACTAGAATTTAAGAACTGTAAGGGAAAAGGGGGAGAGTTTTTAGGTCTCAAATTAGTTAGCAAGACAGAATTCAATTACCTTTGAGATGACCATGTGATCTCTTCTGTAGACAAAAAGTCAAGATATAGTTCAAAGAAGTATACTTGGACATATTCTTCCTGAAGCAATGGTGTGTTATTTAGAAAACTATGAACCAGAAAAATTTTCTGAGATATTCCTTGGAGAATTTGACACTCCGGAAGCAATTTGGAGCAATGAAATGAGGTAACTGTTTTCTGTCAGAGGGATAAATAAATCTGAACTACAGGTTATGTTGAATAGGTATTTGACATTCGTAAAGAAAGCTGCAAATACCTGGATTCCATGGCTTCCTCTTGTTTGCCTTCTGCAAGGGCAGTGTCCTGCATTGTGCTCTGCTTCAACCAAAAATAACCAGGGCAAGGGAGAGCAGAATTGGCAGTGGGAAGGGGAATATTTCCCTGAACATGTTGAGTAAGTTACTTCTCTAAATGGAGACTGTATGTGAAATGCTTTATACTTATTTATATATACTTCCTTATTACCAGCACCTATCTCTGTGATATATGTCCAATATTCCAATTCAGATTAAAGTCCTCTAGAAACTAAAGAGGTTGTTGAGAGGCAAAATATCACTTTTGTTTTTAATAAACTAATTCTCATGGTTTTTAAATAACTCTCTAACAGAACAGGATAGAATCCTATTCTAAATCCCTACTGAAGTGTGGGAAACATCTAAGGAAAATATTTTCCAAAGAAATTATTGAACACGCTTGTACAGTGAGTGAGGATTGAGGACTGCTGGGCATGTGTTAAACTAAACTTTGTAACTTTTAGGCGTCTAATGATAGAGAAGATTGCTGCTCATCTTGCTGACTTCACCCCTCGTCTTCAAAGCAATACAAGAGCCCTCTACCAATACTGTCCCATCCCGGTTATCAACTATCCCCAACTGGAAAATGAGCTGTTCTGTAACATTTATTACCTCAAGCATCTTTGTGATACACTTAGATTTCCAGACTGGCCAATTAAAGATCCCGTAAGTAAGAAGTATTTTAGGATTCATTTAGTTCTTGATCTTTCAAGAAAGTTCTTGATCTTCCTAAAAGTTAACAAAAAGTCCTAAAATATTAACAAAATCAAATGCTGGGTTTGTTGCAAGTAACTCCTTTATCATGAATTTTGGTCCACAAGTAAATACATTAAAATCTATTTTATCTTGAAGCAGCATCGTGTTCTTTCCACACAGCAACCCCATATCCTTGTGGTTGCTTCTTAAATAGCAAAATCAAGCATCCAAGAAACTTCAGAGAGTGAATCCTCTTCTGGGGGTGCAGAGAGGGAGTGAAAATCATGACTTTGGGGTTCTCATTTGTCCACCTTGCAGAAGAAACCAAGCTAATGTGTCAGTACATTAACTGAAGAGGTCTTTTTGGTACAAATCTATGGACTAGAACTAAGCAGCTTTATTTATTCATGCAGCTTCGCAGTTGTTATAGTATCATGATGTGAACTGAATCTTATTTAAGTGATTCTCCATCTTCTAATTTGACTCTTACGTAGCAATTTTAATCTCGAGTTGCTTTTGTCTTGAATAAAATACAGGATTCATTAATAAAATAGCATTTTGTTAAAAATTATGTATACTGATGTCAGCATAAATGAAACACTAATAATTTGTAATTCCTGAGGTTAAACTATTGAAAGATACCCTAGAAGCTTGGAAGAAGGAAGTGGAGAAGAAGCCACCTACCATGTCAATAGATGATGCTTATGAGGTTCTTAACCTACCCAGAGGACAAGGCCAGTAAGTTGTCTTCAGGATTTAAAGTTGTATAACTGCTTTTATATAAACTGAACAAACTCAAGTTTCTTATCTTGGTACTTGGAACAAGTTAGTGGTACCAGCTCAGTCACATGTAGCACCTTCTTTCACTGTAGAGGATTGCTTTGCTAAAAAGAGACAAAGCGTGGAAATACAATTCCAGTGTTTGAGAAAACAATTGTTAGTGTTTAGATAAGTTGAAAATGGGGAAAATAATGCTTTGAGCTTTGCTGTTTTAAAGGACAAGCTGTAAACCATAGTGAGCAAAGAATAGTAAAACTTGAATATGTTCAAAGGAGCTTCTTTTTCTGTAATCATCCTTCTCCCCCCCCATATTGCCCTTTTTCTTGGTGATTGTATCCTTAGACTGGTTTCTGACTTAAGGTCTCTAGAAGTGAACCAACAGCAGTTAATGTTTATCCTTCAAGAACAGTGCACTTACCGCAAATGGTGAAATACTAACTTTTAACACTTGTAGCTCATTTAGATTCTTCATTTAAAATATTGAGGGACTTTGAGCACCTTCTGGTTAATATATTAGGTACAAGAGGTATTAAAATACTTTCAGTTTCTAAAATTTCTTCCTATTGTGACCATATGATTACCCCCCAATTCAGTGTAAGATGATGAAGCAGGGTTTTAAAAAGGAAATAGGAGAGCTTTGTAGTTTTCACTCTATTGCACTTACTGTTAGTACTATTGTCAGAAGCCCAGGCTTGTTTTGCTATGGTTGTTTTTGGTTTTTTGTTATTAAGTGTAATTGATGGAACTTGTTTTATTGTAGAAATGATGAAAGCAAAATCAGGAAAGCTTATTTCAGGCTGGCTCAAAAATACCATCCAGACAAGAATCCAGAAGGCAGGGTATGTACAGCACAAATTTATGGTTAATAAAATGGGGGATATAGTCAAGTACTATGTATATTAAGAATTTTGAAATGCACACTTAAATTGTCTGTCTTCCTCTAAAAAGCTATGCCCTAGGTGAATGCTAAAATACAGATTAATGCTACAAAAGAATAATAATTTAACTAATATCAATCAAGGATTTAGGATTTCTATAGTAAACTGGTGTAGTCAGATCAGACTCACATCTCAGAAATGGTCATGTTCAGAGAGTTACACAGAACCTAACCAAGCTATTTGTTCCCTTTCAGAGACTGACTTTGTCCTCTGCCCATTCTCACAATCCAACTGTACTTACTGCTTTTGTAGTACGATTGACTTAAAGTCTCTTGCCTAGGGCAGAGTTTAGGAGACAAAAGAAAACTTATCTATGAACCAATGGTGTTTGCAATATTCCCTGAAGTGCAGTGGGGCAACAAAGCTAGTGCTGTTGCTAATAACCTGAAATGCTTTATTTTACTGGCACATAAACTTATGCTCCCGTAATTTAGAGGGTTTTTAACAACAATTATGGCTGTTTCTCCTTATTTGCAGGATATGTTTGAAAAAGTTAATAAAGCATACGAGTTTCTATGCACAAAGTCTGCCAAGGTGATAGATGGGCCAGATCCAGAAAACATAATTTTGATCTTGAAAACTCAAAGCATCCTATTCAACAGGCATAAGGAAGGTAAGTATGCTGCCTCAGTGTTTTATGTTCATTTCTTTAATGGTCATTTCGGTCAGCTTTAATCTCCTCTCTTCTTGAGTTTGTGCTCTGTTGATGTGGTTTCTGACTTGCCACGGCATTATGTAGGTATGGTATACAGCTTCAAAACAGAACTACTTCTTCCATGAAATAAACTACTCTGCAGTAAAACTTAATTTAAAACAGCATGAATAGCTCTTTGAAGTGCTCTGCTCCGATTCTAATCAGTTTGAATCTTCCTCTGTAAGGAGAATTCCGTCTATGCAGAAAAATCCCCGCAAGTACTCAGTCACCCAGATGCTGATTATACATGAGATTACACTCATCTGGCTATTAACAATGAGCCATTCTTGCAGAAATTCTGACCAGTGTTAGAGGCCTTGGGTGAGTGTGCTGCAGCATGACCTATCTCATTCCTCAGCTGGGAAAGAGGAATAACTAGTGCACTCTAACACTTGGCTCCAGCTACAGTCCCAGGCTGGTAGCTGCCACCATGTCCAAGCCTTGCAGAGCCAATAGTGTTTTGCTGTGTGTTACATTATAATGGTAAACTAAGAACCTCATGTGTAATCATAGTCCTGTCAGTTATGAGGAGCTAGGGACAGCATTGGTATAGACTTAAACATGTTGGCTTGCAGTTGGCTCCAGAGGAAAAATGAAATTATTCTTAGCACTGCTGAACTCTACAGGAATGAAAAATGCAATTTAAAATTTAAAATTGTTATGTCAAACTGGACAAGGTCCTTTTAGGCTTGTTGTTAGTCAGTCCTGGCCTAAGACACACGGCAAGCTATACTTGAGTTTCTCCGGAGACAGGCAAGCATTATTGGGAAGGTTCTGAGCTTGGGGGCTTACTAAGCTGGAGATAAACCTTTCTGATCTTAAATGAGTTCTTCCTGTGAAGCTCTGTTAGCTTCTAGCATGAATAGTTCCATGTCATGAGGAGTTAGATGTGTGGACTGCTCAGTCTTGTTCCAGATTCCCTAGGTGTTGGCTTCCTTTCCTCGTCCTTACATATCTGGTATATCTTCCACCAATAATTTTTTGGTGGCTTAAATTGCTTAGACTCTGCATATATGTAAATTTGGACATTTTTTTCTCCTTCAGATTTGAAGCCTTACAAGTATGCAGGCTATCCTATGCTGATAAAGACCATTACCATTGAAACATCAGATGATCTTTTGTTTTCCAAAGAATCTCCACTGCTGCCTGCTGCTACAGAACTTGCTTTTCATACTGTCAGTTGTTCAGCATTAAATGCAGAGGAATTGAGGAGAGAAAGTGGAATCGAGGTAAATGTAAAGAAGTGTGTTGAAATGCATGCTTTTGGTCTAACTTTTCCATAGCTAGAAAATCTTAGATCCTTAATGCCTGGGAAATCAGATGTAATTGAGAATCACTTTTGGTCTTGAGACATCTGTTATTCCTAACATCTCAGTCTGGATACAGTAGGAGAAACATCTTGCAGAATATACCCTTTTCTGGACTTAGGCTTGTCTATTGAACTGTGGATAAGTAAGCTACATATGACATTTTTCTACTTCTTTACAGTAGTACTCCTTGCATTTTTTTATGTGAAAGAATAGAAAAATGTGAACAAGTCACTTGAGCAGAAGGGCTTTTCATTGCACATATTAATATTAGAACCATCTAGGTTGGAAAAGACATTGAAGATCCTTGAGTCCAATTGTTAATCCCAACACTGACAAGTCCCACTAAATCATGTCTACATGCCTTTTGAAATACCTTCAGGGATGGCAGCTCAGCCTGTTCCAGTATTGACCACGCTTTTGGTGAAGAAATTCCTCCTAATATCCAACCTAAACCTTCTCTGGTACAAAATGAGGCCATTTTCTCTTGTCCTGTCTCTTGTTTCTTGGGAGAAGAGACCAATCCCCACCTTGGCATAGCCTCCTTTCAGGTGCTTCTAGGGAGTGATAAGGTCTCTTCCTGAGCCTTGTTTCCTCAAGGGTAAACAGTCCCTATGGCCTCAGCTGCTCCTTATTAGATTTGTACTCCAGAGCCTTCCCCAGCTCTGTTGCCCTTCTCTGGACATGCTGCAGCACCTCAATGTCTTTCTTGTAGAGAGGGGCCAAAAATGAGTACGTCATTCAAGGTGCAGCCTCACCAGTGCTGAGTACAGGGAGGCGACAGTCATTGCCCTGGTCCTGCTGGCCACAGTTGCTGATCCAGACCAGGATGCCATTGGCCTCCTTGGCCTCCTGGGCACACCCTGGCTCATGTTCAGTGGCTGTTGAGCAGCACCTCCAGGTCTTTTTCTGCCCAGCAGCTTTCCAGTCTGTGTTGCTGTCTGGGGTTGTTGTGACCCGAGTGCCAGACCCAGCACTTGACCTTGTGAACTTCATACTGTTGGCTTTGGCCCATTGGTCCAACCTGTCCAGATCTCTCTGTAGAGCCTTCCTGCCCTCCAGCAGATCCACACTCCCACACAACTTGGTGTCATCTGTACACTGACTGAGGTCACGTACGAGAAGACTGTCAGCTCTTAAAGCATCAAAGATTATTACTAGCACTTGCAAGGAATTTTGCACTACAAACCATTTATGGAAGCAGCAGATTTTTTGTCAAATGTTTTCCCTTAAGCCATTAAAAATTACTTTACCAGCTAATGTTTTGGTTTTGCATGCTTTTCACCTTTTTTGTTGTGACTGAACTTGTGCATCATCCAAACCTCACAGGTATTGCAAGAAGCATTTAATCGTTGTGTAGCAGTCTTGACTCGTTCTAGCAAGCCAGATGATATGTCTGTACAGGTGAGTTTAAAGCAGCAGCTTTAACTGAGTGTATTGTCTTCTCAGAAGACTACATGGTGTATTTATATATATAATATGATAATAAACACATGTGTGTGTATGTATAATAAAAACATTGATCTAGTATTGTTTGTATTAAAAATACCTCTACTGTAAAAATTATTGTAAAAATGTACTGTATTAAAAATACAACTGTAAACATGCGTTTTTCCTCCACTTGGAAGCAATAATACTGTGTTTTGTAGGTATGTGGATACATTAGTAAGTGTTACAGTGTAGCAGCTCAGTTTGAGGAATGCAGAGAGAAGATTACAGAAATGCCTAACATAATTAAGGACCTCTGTCGACTACTGTATTATGGCAAGGTGAGTGCTCCTTTTCTTTGTCCAAATGGGTGTTTAACTGTTAAATGTTTAGGGAATATTCTTCTTTTATGGCAAATAAGACAGTCATAGAATGGTTTGTGTTGGAAGAGACCTTAAGTTCATCTAATTCCAAACCCCCTGCCATGGACAGGGACACCTGTCACTAGACCAGGTTGCCTAGACCTGCATCCAACCTGCAGGTCTTGAAAACTTGAGAATAATGGGGCATCCACATTTTCTTTGCGCAGCCTATTTCAGTGCCCCACCACCCTCACAGTAAAGAATACTTCCTAATATCTGATCTAAATCTCTCTTATTTGAAGCCTTTTCCCCTTGTTCGGTCACTCCATACAGTTGTAAATAGTCCCTCTCCTTTTGTGTAGACTGCCTTCAGGTAGTCCAGGGCCTCAATTGGGTCACCTTGAAGCCTTCTGTTTTCCAGACTGAACAAACCCAGTTCCCTTAGCCTTTCCTTATTTTTGCAGTGACTGGTCAAAGTCTTCTGTAAAATCCCAGCAAATCATGAGATACAGAACTCAACTGTCTTGTTTCCACACTTGTGTTTGAGTCCATTTAAACTGTAGATTTAAACTGCAGCCACTCTAAAGATTCAGCTACTTTTGCCTTTTAACTGACACATTAAGCAGCTTGGCTTACTGTACCAAATCAGCAGATAAAAGTACTACAACTAACCCATGTATAAGCATATAGACTCCAAAGTCAGCGTAAACTCTAGGAACGGTATTCAAGAAGTTTTCTTGCCATTTAGCTCTTTTGAACTTGCCTTGTGTTACAAAAATGCTGAATTTTGTCTGAATTAAGAAAGGAAAGCTTGTCTTTAACTTTTCATGTGAGGTGTGTGAAAACAGGAGACTAAAACCATATTCTAGTAATTGACTCTATATGCTTGTGTGTTCTTTAGTCCCTGCAGGACACATGTATTGCCATAAAAAACTCACCTGAGAATCTCTGCTGCAGTTTTGCATTCAGCAGTTCATCAGTGCTTCTTTCTAATCATATGAAATAACTATTCAAGTACTCTTCCCTTTGAAAGATGCTGACAAATTAGCCATGTTGTTGGTTACCAAATACTTCAGCTGCAGAAAGTATGTCTACTTCAGTTTTCATCTCTGGGCTGCTTAGATAGTACTGGAGAATTAGCAAGTTTTGGCTTTTAAATCTTTGGTACAGAAACCAGTTGGCATTCTTTGGTTACAGGTATTAAGGCAATAACACCTGTATTCTTTTTTCTGCCCTCAGACCATACCACGAGTAGCTGCTTTAGGAGTAGAGTGTGTTAGCTCCTTTGCCTTAGATTACTGGCTACAAACACATTTGTTCCAAGCTGGAGTTCTGTGGTACTTACTGGGTTACCTCTTCAACTATGACTATACGCTGGAGGAGAGTGGAATTCAGAAAAGTGAAGATTCAAACCACCAGGTAATGTTGCCAAGGTGCTTTCAACAACTCACTGTTGTTTGCCATCTCTTACTAAGAGAGAAAGTGCATTCATACATTTGTTAGGATCATTGAATTGCATGAAGAGTAACATTAACAGAGTTTTGGTAGGGAATTTTTGTACAGTGATGAATACTCTTTGAGTTTGTTTTTTTAAAGTGTTCAACTGTTAAACCTGCTAAACCCCATGGTTTCTGATGGACTTCATGCAAGACACTTTGGGTCTATAGCAAACAGTATAAAAGTAAATTTTTTGCTATCAGAAGAAAGCTCTAGGTTTTCTCAAACTGTCTCTGTATTTTTCAGGAGGTAGCAAATAGCCTTGCTAAGCTGAGTCTCCTGGCCTTGAGTCGCCTTGGAGGGTATCTGTCTGACGAACAAGCTACCCCTGAAAACCCAACGATCAGGAAAAGCTTGGCTGGAATGTTGACACCCTACATTGCAAGAAAACTTGCTGTGGTCAGTCCTACTGAGGTAAGCATCTGTTAGCCAAAACTTTCTCTAGTGATTTACAAAAGGAGTAGCTGGTCACTTCTAAAACACTGAACTCTCTTAGACCAACTTGATACTGAGAACAGCAGTGTGATTTTTATTTGCAGTTGAGGTAACTGTAGGGAAAAGAAACTGGTTCAGCCTCAAACACCATGGACAGGAACTGTAATTTATAGAATAGTATTTGCAAAACAAATACAGGAACAAAAAAGTGGAATTAATTGTTCAAGGCTTAAGGATATAATGATGATGGAGAGCAAAGGTAAAACTTTTAACTCTTTAGAAGTGGTGCCAAGGAAGTCATCTGTAAAGAGATACTGCAAGTAGTTGCTGCTCACTGTCAAGTGGGTGGAGAATATGAAGTGTGTCTCAGAACAGATTAAAGAGAAAGCTAAAATTTAGATTGTCCTTTACTACATAACTTGCATGTACTGTTTTCCTGTATGTTTTTCCAATATGGGAAATTTCACACTTTAAACTGCTTGTGTAATTAGTCTAGCTGTTAATGGGATTGGATTGACTGATACCATGAAACATGCTGATTACTGTGCACAATGATCCAAAACTGTTGGAAATGTATTACATCGTGTAAATTCCTTTTCTTAGACTCTGAAGATGCTTAACAGTAACACAGAGAACCCCTACTTGATCTGGAACAATGGGACACGAGCTGAATTACTTGAGTTTTTGGAATCTCAGCAAGAAAGCATGATTAAGAGAGTAAGATACTCTTTACTTTAAATCCCAGTACTATTTTTTAAAAAAATTGTTTTGTGTTTTCCTTTTGGGACGCGGTTGTATGGTTAATACAAGTATCCATTGTTGTCTACCCCAAAGTCACTTTCTTCATTCCACAGTTTTTCAAAGAAAACAAAATCCCTAAGATTTTGCTTGTTCATTTCGTGTTATGTTTCAGTCTGAGCTTCTGACTTGCTGAATTATTAAGTTTTCTGTTCAAGTACTGCCTATTTTATTATCGGATTACGGCTTTACACTTTCTAGAAGATTATTTTCTGTCTGAGCTTGTGCTGCTTATCTCTGCTTAAAGGGTGATTGTGACAAGAGCTATGGATCTGACTTTGTCTTCAGTGACCATGCAAAGGAACTTATTGTGGGAGAGATTTTTGTTAGAGTCTACAATGAGGTCCCTACCTTCCAACTAGAGGTGAGATGTAGCTTAAAATCTTCCTGTTAAAACTAGTGTTTGGAATGCTACTTCTTCCTGTTTAACTATCTCTCATTGCAAACAGAATGGAGAAGATATAAAATGTTATGGAAATTTCCTTCAAGATTTCATGAGAAAGCTCTTTACTGGAGCAGAATAAGTTAAAAGAACAAGTCTGTCATAAGATGTGCTCTTCAGGTGTCTTAATGACTTCTCTCTGCAAGCTTGTGATGCAGGCACTTGGGTTGGTTCAGTAGTTCCAGGAGGTGGGGATTCTGCCTATTGGCTTTACAATCAATGTGTGCATGTGGGCAAACACACACCTGTTGGAGTAGTGGCAGCTTTTTAAGTGTATGTTTAGATAGAAATAGTTAAAGTGATGATAGAGAAGTGTTGCCTGTCTGGAAGAAAGGAATATGTGAAACGTAGAAGTTATTTGGATACATTTTCTTCTACTGTGGGTACTGTTGCATCACACAGCTAAAAATGCTCTCATCTCTACTCAAAGCTTCCTAAAGCATTTGCTGCAAGCCTCTTGGATTATGTAGGCTCACAAGCACAGTACCTTCATACACTCATGGCAATAACTCAGACTGGGAAAGTGGAGACCAATCAACATGGAGATCGCTTACGGAGAGTTGAAATGGCCCTGGAGGCTCTGAGAAACGTCATAAAGCACAACCCAGGTAGGCTCAAAACTAAACTTCCCCAGTATACTCTTCTGTGGACAATCTTAAAAACTTTGGACCTCTGTAGTCTTTATCTTCCAGTGAGAAGGAAGCTTTTTTGCTTACTGATGGACTTTAACATTGTTGGTAAGCCATATAAGCTTGCTGGTTTTTTCCTTACCTGGAGAACACTGTCAGTGGATGTAGCAAAATTTTGGGTTAAATTCAAGCCTTGTCTGTTTTCATTTCTGAATCATTATGTTTTAACTGTAATTCAATCCCGCTGTTGCTAGGAAGACTTAAATCTCTTGAAAGAAACTTTCTGTAATCCTTCGAAGAATCTCAAACTGATTTTTAAACCTCCTTGCATCAAAAAGTCCTCCTTGAACTGAGTACTATGTGCTAGTAAACAGCTAAATGGCACCTGTGTTGGGGCCATAGTAAAAGGATGATGAGATGCTCTTGAGAGTGAGCAGCAAAGTTTAATGAGCAGACATCAATGTACAGACTGGAAAAGCCTGAGACAAATGATTGGGATGTTTTCCTACTGTATTATATGCTACTGCTAAAAGCAAACCATGTTACTGTGGTGGTATCTAATAATAGTGGTTAGGATGTTCTCTGTGTTTGCAATTGTAAACCTGAAGGCAGCTGTTCCTGCTGGAGATAGCAACCCTGCTCTGAGCTGGGACATTCTGAAAGGGCAAGTGTATTTGAAGACAATAAATTTTGATGGTCAATGATAAATAAAGGTATGGAATTTGTTTAGTTGTTTTGTAAGAATGCAAGTAACTAGGTAGTCCAAGAACTACATCAGTTACTTTCCTTAGAGAGGGGTGTTACCCTCTGTTTTTGAAATATTGTTGACCTGAAATTCTGTGGATGCCAGATTATTAGAGAGGAGTTCATAATTTTCTAACTCCATAGCAGGTGCTGTCCTGTATGTGCTGTTACAACTACTGTGGCAGACTACATACAGCTGTGTAGTCTTTAACACTTCTCTGGGAATTGGCTTTCAGTGAATGGTTTGGCTAACGTGGAGAGTAACTTATTTGGTCTCTTGCAGGTTCTGAGTGTGAATGCATAGGGCACTTTAAGTTGATATTCTCCCTTCTGCGTGTTCATGGAGCTGGCCTGGTGCAGCAGTTGGCTCTGGAGGTAAAAAACCCAACCAACTAAAAAACAAACCAAGCCCCACAACGTCCCAACCTCCTGGGTGCTTTACATAATCAACACAAACCTGATTGTGTAGCTGTTAGAGCAGCATCTAAAATATACTATGATTGGGGTTCTGAGGTGTCAGTTCCTCCTTGGAGGAACAACTGGTGTTTCATGCCTGTGTCTTTACATCCTTCTTGCCTGAAGTGACAAAGTAATTTGGTGGCAGGAATAAATGTAAATATCAGCTCTGTTGGCCAGTGAGTTGACTGACTTCGTACACTGGGTTTTCTGAAAAGTGTCTGAATAGCTGAAATATAATCATGTGCTGTTTCTGATCTTTTGCAGGTAGTGAACATAGTAACAAGTAATCAAGAATGTGTTAACAACATTGCTGAGGCAATGGTTCTTGCTAACTTACTGGCACTCCTGCATTCCTTACCTTCAAGTAGGTACCATAGGATTCTCCACCTTGCAAGGCAAAGGGGTTCTAACTCAGAGGAATGCAGCTGGCTGAAATTAGCACTGAGTTTTAGGTTAAAATGGTCTTGTTAGCTTTTAGGTTGTAGAGCTGGGTTATGAAGAGAAACTACAGTAAGAACACCTGTACATTGGAACAAAGCTTTCCTCAGGCTTCCCAGCTTTTGCTGTGCTCCATTCCAGTTGCTCAGCAATTAATGAGAGCAGTAAAGACAGTACTGCAGTCCATCCTCAGTGAAACATGGTATTTCTGTGCCCAGTCCTAATAACATTCTTCAGCTATCAGTTATTTCCCTGCTAGATAAGAAAAGCAGACCTACCAAACATGAATCACCATGTTTTTAAAGAAGATGACAGGAAGCAGAAATAGAAATAGAAAGTTAAATTTTTCATTTGTTTAAAAAACTATCTGTCATCACGTGGGCCCTATGATATGTTGCTAAGTCACTTCTATCTGCTGATTTAAACATTAGTGACTATCATATCCAAAGCCAACAAGGATGGTTTACACAAATGTTGTGTGTGACCAGTTTTTTGTCTTAAATGTGTGACTTGAATAATATGAATTGCAGGCACTCTGATTACTTCTGAATTGTGTAGTGTTCCATTGACAAATTAGTCCTGGGAATTTAGCTAATTGGCATCTAATTAAGAAGTTACGCTGTATTGGAATGTGTGATTGATTTGACATTCCTTAACTAATTTAGTGTAGCCAGACAACCCTAAGCTTGTAATTGTATGAAGCTTTATTTTGATACAGTTTTCTGTTCAGATCAGTTACATTTATCTTTGCTTATTCATTCTCTGTGAGGCAAAGTTCTTAATGCTCTTATTTTGGCAGGTCGGCAGCTTGTCCTTGAAACTTTGTATGCTTTGACATCTAGCACAAAAATAATTAAAGAGGCCATGGCAAAAGGTACAGTACTACACTGAAAGCAAATGTTTCTGCAAACAATGGACTTAAAGTGCATAGAGTGGCAACTCTTCCCTTTAAAATAATCAGTGTGTAATTGGAGAATTTCTACTACTTGTGACCAGAAAAAAAAATTGAATGCTCCCTATCTCTTTGTTACAGGTGCTTTAATCTACTTACTAGATATGTTTTGCAACTCAACCCATCCACAGGTCCGAGCCCAAACAGCAGAGCTTTTTGCCAAAATGACTGCAGATAAGCTGGTGGGTCCAAAGGTAAGAATCTTATCAGCTCGTGTTGGAACTCTTTCTTAATATTACCTGCATCTCTCTAAAGATGAGCAAAAAAATCCTCTTCTGTATCTGAATTACTCATGTAGGGAGCAATCAGGCTTTTTGACAATTTCATTTTTAATCTGTGAGCAGACTTCTAGAAGCTGTTGTATGTACAGTAACGTGTATAAGCAGTTTGGTTTCCATTTGTAGTGACTTCAGCAGTAGAGAACTAGATTTCAGTGTCACTGGCTCTTGCTATTTGAAATGATGGCACTGTTTTATTTTGTGGTGTTGTGGTCTAGCAGTTGACAATTCCAGCATTGAAGATAGTTGGACGTTATGCAGTTTTCTATTTCTGTCAGTTTGTCCTGTCAGTTTGTTGTATGATACACTAGATGTCATTTATGTTCATCCCTTACAGGTTAGAATCTCACTAATGAAATTTTTACCTGGAGTCTTCATGGATGCCATGAGAGACAACCCTGAAGCTGCTGTTCATATCTTTGAGGGAACCCATGAAAATCCAGAATTAATTTGGAATGACAGTTCCAGGGAGAGAGTATCAACAACAGTTCGAGAAATGATGCTTGAGTATGTGGAAACCTTCTGACTCGGTTATCGTTAACTGGGACACTCTCGTAGTGCTGTAGAAGAACTGTGAGACAGAGCTGTGCCTGTAAAGAGTAGAATTCTTGCAAGCCAGACTGCAGTGAAAGAAACTTGTTCACTGTTTGTGTATAGTACCTGTAAATCAGTGATGCAGGTGCAGTTTTGTGCACAGTCCAGTTATTTGCTCACTGCTGCAGGATTTGGAGGGATACAGGGGGGTAGAATGGGGCTTAGAAACTGGAGTTTCTTCACAATGGTGGAGGGAAACTGAGGTCTCAAGTAGAGAAGACAACTGCTTCTTTTACTGCTCATTAAGACTTGTTTTCTTTTTAAAGGCACTTTAAACTTCAGAGGGACAACCCTGACACTAACTGGAAGGTAAAAGTATACTCTTTCTGCTTTGAGTGTGTCCAGGGAGGCTTGATAATAAATGCATGTATTGGACTCTAACAGGCTTTTCTCTTAAAGTACTAATAGGATTTCACTGCTGTGCTGTGAACATAACTGTTCATAACTGAAAACTTAACTGGTTTAATGTTGAATTGATGCTTTTGTTACTACTTGCACCTTGAAATTAGACACGTACTGGTAAAACCACTGTCAACATACTCTAAATGTTCTGATAGTTCAGGTCATTCTGAAACTCATCAAAAGTCAGCAACAAAGGAAGATACTGATTTACTGGGGAAAGTCCTGTTACTACACAGTCACAGTAAACTTGCTCTTAGTAAATGTGAAGTAACTTTAGTAAGTCACTGGGTCTCAAAAAATATTCAAGTCCTTAGCCATTCCCTCGCATCTGGCCCATCAGTGAGGTGTTTCATTATGTAGTGATTCCCAGTGTCTGTGAAAAGCTAGACATTACTTCCTCCCAACAGTCCTCTAGTTCAACATTAAACCAGTTTCTAAACACATGATGATGTCTGTATTGATTCAGATGAAAACTGGAAACTTCCCTAGACTGAGGGTGAGAAACCTTTCCCTGAAGTGTGCAAGGAAGGAAAGGGTTCTTGTATCATCAGCCTCGTTGCTGGTGCTTCCTTTGAACTAGGGTTTGCCACTGTTGCAGTTGTAGGTTCAGTTACTTGTGTTCTTTGAAAGAAAAGTTCACTGTAGTGGTGCTGCCTGCACTGCACTGTTCTTTCTACTGTCACTTGTTACCTCATGTTCTTTCAAGATGAAGGGTGTATTGGTCTTGCACAGCTCTGTTTTGGAGAATACAGTTAGTGACCCTGACCACTTAGAGAAACAGTTTTAGATTTCTCAAATACCCTTGTCAATAACTTCTGCTTTACAATTCAACAGCTGCCTGAAGACTTTGCCGTGGTGTATGGTGAGGCAGAAGGTGAACTTGCAGTGGGGGGAGTCTTCCTCAGGATTTTTATTGCCCAGCCGGCCTGGGTTTTACGGAAACCAAGAGAATTTCTCATTGCACTGTTGGAAAAGTTTACTGAACTACTGGAGAAAAATAACCCCCATGTAAGATTATTTTCTGGTTCTATGATTTGAATTTGTTTAGCATTCTTAAGTTTTTAGTCTTTTAGTGTCTGATAAACTTAGTTTCTCACACTTTCTTCCCATCATAAGTGGGGTTTTCTGTCTGCTTTCTGACTCTCTGTAAAAGCACATGGATATGTTTAGGCAATCGATGTTGTTAAACAATGTTCTGAACATGAGTCAAGATTTTTAAAGTCCCTGAAGGCATAGAATTAGCTTCAGTTAAGTCTTAGAGACTTACTTTGTGCTAGAAATGAGGCTCAAAAAATGAAGTGTCTTTTAATTATTCCATGACTGACCAACCTAAAATAATGGCACTTGTTCTACACCAGCTAAAAATGTTCTGCTCTTGAGACTTCTGTTGTCCTTCTGCAGCACTGACTTCCCACTCTGGTATAAATTGTGACCTACAGAAGGCTGCCACCTAACAGTTAGTGTAATGAGTACAGCAGATGTGTTACAGTTTGAAAATTCATTTTTAAACAGTGTTCAGACAGATTCTGCATTAGACTTGCAGGATGGAAACTAACTAGCATGTTGAACAAAGCAGGCATCTTTATTACAAAGATGTGACAGGATGCAGAATATACAAGGCCTTATGAGTGCTTCTGCCCAGGCTGCAGAATCCTTTAAGAATTCAGGTGGTCAATGAACATCCATGCTGTCAATGCTTCCACCAAGCAGTTTAGCCAGATATTGGATTCTCAAAATGGTGGAAATAGTGCTTAGGAATTCCCATGTGATCTGTCTTTTTGGAACTGGTGAATGTTTGCCACTATTGGAGCTGATAATCATGTTCTTAACTTGTTTTAACAGTTTGAGAGCAAAGTGATATAAAAACATTAGGGGAAAAAAATCTATAATGCAAAGCAAGTGAGAAATGTTATTATGAAGATATGTGAGGCTTTACTGAGGTTACACTTTCTGTTGATTTTCAATTTTTTGCAGGGGGAAACTTTAGAAACCATTACCACAGCAACTGTGTGCCTGTTCAGTGCCCAGCCTCAGCTAGCTGATCAAGTTCCTCCTCTTGGTCATCTTCACAAGATAATCCAGGCTATGAATCACAAGAACAATGCCATTCCTAAAAGTGCAATTCGTGTCATGCACATATTGTCAGACAATGAGGTACTGAATCATCTTAAGTGCTTGAGGGGAGAAAAGCATAGCTGGAGTTATTTGTATTGTTTAGTAGAGTTCCTAAAAGGGCATTATTCTAACTATAAATGCTGTGTAGCAAGTGAGTAGGGACCTATAGCTAATTAATGGAGAATTGCTAGATTAAACACTGGGAAATTTATGGTGTTGGCTGACTGTATCTGCAATAAGCATTTGTCTTGGCCTAAAATAAAGTCCTCAGGATGTTTGTCTCTTTACAGCTTTGTGTTAGAGCGATGGCATCACTGGAGACCATTGGCCCTCTCATGAATGGAATGAAAAAGAGATCAGATGTAGTTGGGATAGCCTGTGAAACACTGAATCGAATGTTTCAGAAGGAACAAACTGACTTAGTAGCCCAAGTAAGTAGTACTTTCTCAGACTGTAACAATGTGGTATATTTAAACTGTTCAATTTAAATGGCATCTGGGAACCCTCCTGGACACTAAACTAACGTGCTTTTCTTGTTGGAAATCTTTTTTTTATCGAAAATGCAGACCTGTTCAAGGATGTTACTTGAGCATTGAAGCTTAGACAGGGTGGTGTGGTGTCCACTGAGACTAATTCAACTGAGTTTACACTTAGATAGAGCAGAATTGCTGGTCAGTATCTTTGCTTTCTCTTGCTTGTATTCATACAGCTCAGGACAAATGGACTCATCTTGGCATGTGTAGTAATAGCTGTTGCCACTTTTGGTTTACACTAATGCTAGTGATAGAAAAAATCTGTATGGAACTTCCTGGTCCATGTTAAGACAACTCCTTTGGGTATGTTTACAGGCTTTGAAAGCAGATTTGGTCCCTTATCTTCTAAAGCTGCTTGAAGGTGTTGGTCTTGAGAACCTGGAAAGCCCATCTGCAACAAAAGCTCAGATTGTTAAGACACTGAAATCCATGTCTCGCAGCCTGCAGTATGGGGAACAGGTGGGTACTGACAAGTCTTATCTGGGCTTCGGCACTTGGTAGATCAAACTCCAAACATCCCTTCCTTAATCTTCTGGGTGTCATGTGCATCATCCCACCTAAAATGTTAACATTCTGCAACTGCAGAATGATTATGGTTTGGAATTTCTTCATCTCTTGCTAGTGGAGAAGTCATTGGTTTGATGCATGTGAAGAGCACCAATAAAAAAGACAAATCCCAATTGCAGAAATGTTCTATGAGATGGTTAGCTTTAACTGACAGCTCTTCAGAACTTGTGTTGTAAATGTCAATTTATCTTCTGTTTTCTGAATAAATACATAATTGCAGCACCTTTATGGATGTATATCTAAGTAAATTTGTCCCAGTAACTGTGCTAGTTCTTAATGCCTTTCTCTTACCCTTTTGTTGAAAGCTTTCTCAAGGGGAGGAAATTTGGAACAGGTCTTTCTTTCAAGTAGACCCTATGTTGCTCTATAGGAAGTCCTGTTCTCCCTCCGCTGTCAGAGAGAGGCAAGGGCTGCTTCTAAGGTTGCTTTTCCATGTCACCTTTCTGGGGAACAAAGGATAAAGTCAAGCTACTAAAGAGCTTCTTTGGAGCATTGTGTTCAGCTGCACAATTCACATGGAAAAGCAAGTCTCTTCAGAAATGTGCCTGAATTCCATATCGCAGCCTGAACTACTGCCATGTTCTTTGGTGTAATCTCTTCAGAATGGTTTGGCAATAGAGTTTGTCTGCCTAGAACATGACAAATGGCACTTGCTCACTGTGCTATCTCTTCAAATACTGCAGGTAAATGAAATTCTGTCCCGTTCTTCTGTGTGGAGTGCCTTCAAGGATCAGAAACACGACTTGTTCATTTCTGATACACAAACATCAGGATACCTCACAGGTTAGCAAGTCTTTACTATTTATGTCCTGGATTGTACTGAACTGTTATCTAATTGTCACACTGGACTCTGGAGTTACTGTTTATCCCCAGGATCTATGCCATCAGGTGGCTTGAACATTAAGTGCTGTAAAAATACAGTAAGTTTTTAAGACACTTAGTAAAAGGTAAACTTCTTGCTGGTTCAGAATGTGTTTCTCTGCATAGTCTTTGCTGTACATACTTAGCAACAGAATCTGGATACTGGCAAGACTTGCAAGCATTCTGTAGTGATAAAGCAAAGGTGTAATTTAAACTGATGAATTACAGAAGCTTTCCATGCTTTCTCAGGATCAGTCTACTTCAGTTCTAGAACACAAGTTTGTCCACAGTTAGAAGGATGTGTCAGCTCTCTTCAGAATCACTCAGACTGTCTGTATTAGTTGGCTGTGTGAATTAACACAACTTAAGTGTTAGGCAGGTAGTTGTACTGTTGGAAAAGTTGGAGCCAGAATCAGTGGCCTGCCAGGGTGGCCTCATGCCTGTACATGGAGCTTGCAGCATATACTTCACTGCAGCAGTGGTGCATCTTGGGTGGATCCCCTGCTGGTGCTACCAAGATTGAAATGGCACCCCAGAGGCACCCCAGCCCCACTGGTAGTGAAGAGGAGCATTTTAGCTCTGTGTGCTGTGTGCACACTAAGGTTAGCACCTGATGGGAACTTCCTTGCATGGTGCAAACACAATCCCAGATCAGTGATGTCACTGCAATTCAAGTCCTGTTCTTCTTCACTTGAGCAGCACTTCACAGACACAGTATCACGGTCCAAAACATCATTATGATATAAAATATTTTCAGGTGTAGCAAATAATGACAATGCAGCAAACTGTCTAAAGCAACACATGATGGAAACTTCTGACTCCTCAGTAGGTATCAGCTGACCAAACACTTGGTCTTAAAAGCTTTGCCTCACAGGTGAGGTTTTAAAGTCCTTTGTGACAAGCCAGTGTGGACACAGCTATGTGCCACATGGAACCTTCTCATTTAACCCAATACAGGAAGCTTGAGCTTTTGAGCATAACTGAACTAAGGAGGTATAAATCAGATGGCCAGAGTTTTTCTTGGAAGATATGTATTTTGAGGAAATGAAGCAAGAGCCTTTCAAGTCAGGAACTATACCTTCTAGAAGTAGTTGCTTATATTTTGAGAGTAGGTATTGCAACACTTGATGCAATTTGTCACACAGGACTGTGTGCTTTAGCTCTGAACAGGAGTTTTCTGGTTTTATACTGTTTAATGCCAGTTTGACAAAGAACACTGGAACTGATTCAGTTTGTACTGAATTTCATTGGTATTTCATAAATTAAGAAATAGGAAGAAAATGCTGACTGATTATTGGCCAAGAAATGAAACTATACCACATGTGGTCAAGGCTTGAGACTGGGGGCAATACAGTTTTCCAGTTGCCTTAAGGTGCCCATGCTGCTTTTAAATTGCCTAATGTTTAAGTGCTTGCCAATGTAGAATGAAGATGCTGTACAAATGCAAAGTGTAGATGAAAACCAAGCTTCATTTTTAATCTCTCTTATCTTGTATTCTGCCTTATGTCTTGCTTCAAGTTGCTTTGCTATTTGCACTTCCCTTGAAACTTCCCTTGCTTATTTCTCTTCCCTCAGGTGTCTCTTCTCCTTCCCTTCTAACTGGCAGCAGTCCCCTTCACCTGAGAAGTGGGCTTTAGATCTGCTGTGTCAGGCAGCTTGCTAACTTCTGTGTAGCTCTCTAAAGCAGGTAGATACCACCTCTCAGAACGCACGCTGCGCTCGCTGCATTCCGAGTAACAGATGCATGTCCTAGAGCTGTACAAATGCGTGGTCCCAAACAGCCCAACACTTGCCTTCCTCGAACACACAGGAGCACTACACTGACAACTGCACTGGCTGGTACTTGCTGGTACTACACAGGAACTCAGCTTTGGAATTGTGTTAGGAATCCTCTATAATGGAAAGGCTTGAGGCACAAGATAACTCTGGGGAATTTTTGCACTAGGATGGGTAACAGTGGGTGTGACACTTGGCAGGTTCTACTGATGGGCTGGCAAAGAGAGGTCCCCTCCTGCAGAGAGCTTTTTATGGCCGGAGGCACTGTTTGCTTTGCTCTCTGCCTCGCAGTAGTAGTGTGGGACTGTTCGCAGGGAGACAAACCACGCCCTGATGTTCTGGCTCTGGGCTGAAGTGTGAGAAAGGAGGGTGGGGCAGGAAGGAATAGTAAATTTGGGAGAACTCAGTAAGGGTGGCTTAAAAGGGAAGAGTACAGGAAGAACTTAGTATGACGAATATTGGCAGTGGAGGCTGGAGGTGTAAGACCAAGTTGATCGCTGTATTGGTGCAGGAACATGTGAGTGATCAGTTGTCCAGTCACTAATATGATTAAAATTACTGTTAAAACACCTCATGCTGCAATCAAAGTTTTTATTGCATTTGTTGAAAGTTTCTGTATGACTAAATTTTTAATTCCAGGCTTTGAGGGGGAGGGGCTTTGACTGCAGTGCAAAACTGATTGACCCTATAGTAATCAACATGGAAACTTAGTAATGGTGTGAGTCCCGCACCTCCAGTATAGAATTTGTGTATCTTAAGAATGCTGTTACTTTATTCGAACTGAAGGCACAAAATGCTGGCTAGACAAGCTTTAGGCAGTTCTGCTTCTTCATGGGGCAGCCCATTGTGCTTTCTGGAACTGTGCAGCTGGGAAAAACCTGAAAAGGTACACAAGGAACTGAGTAGTGGAACACACGCCTGAATTCACTTTGATTCCATGGCAGGGCCTTTCTTTAGCAAAGGAAGGCCATCCCCGCTTTACTGCTGCTTCCATGATGGAAGGTGAGATGGGTAATGCAGGTGGTTGGGGTTCTTTTTAGCTTATTTGGCATATCAGAATAAAAAAAAACTGAGCAAGCCCAAAAATGCCCCCCACAAGCTATTCTACTTGGTAGACTAAGAAGCCTTAGTTTCTAGTGTTCCTAGACTTTAAAAAATCTAAAGAAAAACTCTTAAATGTTCTTGTGTAAGGTGTCTGGTTGACTTACGTGATGTATCTGAGTGTTACCAGAGGGAATAAAGTTGTTCAGTCACCCAGTAGAAAGAAAACTAACCAGCAATATTTGTTTTCCTCCTGAAAGGCCCTGGAGTTGCTGGTTACCTCACTGCAGGGACAACGTCATCCGTAATGCCCAATGTACCACCCCCGGTAGACAACGAAGTGGGAGATGTCAGCTAAGGACTGGAAATCCTTGTGGAAGAGACAAAGGCAGACTGGCCAGTGATGAGGAACAGCACTTTCCTCCAATATATTGAAGTGAACTTACTGCCTTGCCAGGTGTTTATGACAGTGTTATTCCTTTTTTCTATGACTTTTTTTTTTCTAGGAAAAGTCAGTGATTCTAACTACCACACTGTAACACAAGAAAGCACTCTGTGGATCAGCTGAAATGGGTACACAAGATTTTTTTCTTGTTGTACATAAGCACATTTTGTTCCTTTATATTTGTTTACAAGACTGTGAATCAAACTTTCCTAGTTTTTATATTTTATGAATTAGCATGACTGGAGTTGAGCTACAGTCTAGAGGAATTGGGCTAAAATAACTTTGACCTCACCGACCCCACTAAAAGGGCATCCCTCCATCTCTCAGTCTGATGTGATCACTTCCATTGAACATGACCTGAAAGGGTTTGTCCCTGCACCAGTTCACTCATGTCCTTAATCATTAACATTATCTTCTTCCTCGGATCAAACAGCATTAGACATTTGTATGTATAACTGGCTTGACCAAATTGACGAAGCTTCAGCAAAAAATCCTTAAAAAGTTGACATGTTATGTAAGAAATTAGTGTAATTGTGAAATGTTCTATACATTATCCAGTATATAAAAACTTTCTATATTGAGTGTACATTATACAGATCATTCATATGTACATAGAATTTTAAAATAAAGGGAATTAAGAGCCTTGTTAATGAGATAAAGGTGGCGGTGTTGTCTAGCTGTTCTTTGAAAGTGTGAGAAATGAAGGCCGAGACCCTAATTGGAACGTGGCTAAATATGAACCTGGGCATTCTTGGTTGAAAAAACACTTTGTGCAGGTTTTGACAGCCTAGAGCAGAACTCCTGAACCACATGTAGTAGTACAGTGCATGAGGTTTTGTATTAGAAGTACATTTCAGCCACTGACCTGCTGACACTCTCAACTTCCCGGAAAACAATCTTGGCAGGAAGCAAGAGGAAACTTAGGGTGGATGGAAACGTAAACAAGAATTACTGCTTTCTCAAAAGAGGTTATAATCTTGGTTTTAAGTATAATGAGGTAAGGAATTTCATGGAATGCTTCTAGTTCTAGGTACTCTGCCACTGTACCCCCGAGTGACCACTGCAGCTGTTGCTGGACACCCTTCAGGTGAGCATTTGGTTCTGGGCTCAAGGACAGAATTAGCACAGCCTCATCCTGAAGACTGAGCCAAGCAGAGTGTGTTCTCCCCAGCAGGCTCCAACAGGAAGGAGCTTGAAGGGGGGGGTTGTTTGTTCATGCAGATAGTAAACCCTTGTGTCCTTAACTTCATTGCCCTTAAGTTACCAGTCCTGTGTAAGTTGAAAAGTGATTATCCTAACCCCAGGAAGCAGAGCTACCAGTGGTGCAGTGTGCTGTGATCTGCCTGGTTCTGTTCCTGCATGGGCAAGTTCTCTTGAAGTAGCTCAGGTCAAAGAGGATTGGTACAGGAGCAGAACTGAGCAACTCTGACCTTCAAGAACTTCATACAGGTGTACTGGGCATACATGGCAGAGCCTGTTTTGGTAGCAGCAGAGGCCATGAACTGCACCCTGACACTCCTGCTGCCAGCCAAAACATCAACTCCTTAGGGAGGAAGGTGCCACCTGAGCTTAGGCATATTTAAGAAAGAGTGGGAGCAGCTAGAACCAAGAGGAGGCTTGTGAGGGTGCACAAAAGGAGAGACAAGAAGAAGGATGCAGGGGAAGACAAAAGGAACATCTATAAGGGAAAAGGAAGGGAGATCCATTTGGAGAAGCGCTGCAGAGTTATAAGCAAGCAGTAGCAGACAAACTGCTACACGTGACCCCAGCCTTCTGTGCTGCCCTGAGCTTCACTTGAGGGGAGCTGGGGGCAGGACTGAGTGTAGTCTCAGTGACAAGGAAGGCAGCCGAGAGCAGGACCTGGGGAGCAGAGAGGGCTGGACTGCAGCTGAGCTTTGGAAGAGAAAAAGCAAGGTTACTACCTCCAGTGTTTGTCATTTAACAAAATTTACAGTTTAGCCTAGTGTGCAATAAATTTAATTGTGTGGCACTTCTGACTCAAAACTGCTTTGTCTACAACAAAAGGATAAAGGGCTTTGATTCAGAACAAAGAAAACACTCTAGGCCTGTTAGAAATAGATTTTATTTAGTATTATAAAGAACTGAGAAGTTATTTACACGGCGTTCTGCAAATTCTTAAAAGTAAGCCCATAATTATCAAGTGTAATAAGTGAAAATAGTTATAAAGAATTGCTTCCGGTTAGAATCAAGTTTTTATATTCATTCAATTTTACCTTAGATACCATTATTACACTGCAACTTTTCCTAAATCTTCCCTCCATTTGAGAAGGCTTTATGCAGACATTAGATTTTTGCTGTGAGCTTCTTTGACTGATCAAGGAGTTCCCACCTGGCAATTGTTGAGAGATGAACTTCATCGGGCCCATCTGCCAGGCGCAAGGTGCGTATGTACGCGAACCTGTGGGGGGAGAGCTGAGTTAGGGCTGGGTTCCTGGCCTGCCACAGCAGCCACACAGGCTCACATGGGAGCTCTCAGCACTGTTTCTGCTGCCCTTTTGCCTCTGCTTGCTTTGAAAAGTGTTATCACATGGGAGATACTGCAGCAAAACCTTCCTGGCAGGATTGAGGTGGGTGGGCTGGGAAATTCAGAAGTTTCACTTCTCCCCAAGGCCGTAAGGGATAACAACATTAAGTTTTAGAAGCTGATAAGAGCTATTTTAGGTCCAGTGCCAGCTTTTCTTTTTTCTAAGGCTAATTGCACTATAAAAACAATTATTTTAAATGTTATAACTTAAAGGAACACACACTATTATTTCATGTTTAGGTGAAATAATAACAGCATGTACTGGTGTTATAAATGATTATAAAAGAAATGCTTAGAATTTACAGGAAATCTCCCTTCACTCACATGAATGCCAAAGGAAAATCCTGAGAAACTCCAGCTCCACCACACACTTGAACTGCACAGTCAATCACTTTAAGCACAGCTCGTGGAACAACCACTTTGGTCATGGCTACCTGTAGTTAGAAGAACTCACGTTATCAGTAGTAGTTTAATAAGTAAGTGAAAACATTTACCCAACACTTCTGCAGAATATTGGTATCTCTCAGTACATTCCTTCCTCTTGGGGTTGGATGAGAATTCTGCTGTTCCCATTTCCTGGGTATGGTAAAACTGATGCCAGTTACCAGAAACTATCTTACTGTGTTGAGACAAGCAAGCAATGCTTGAAAGATTCATCTCTGTTTAGACTGAGATCACTCCCCACTCTTCTGACAATTAAAAGCATACCTTAAGGCTGTTTTCAACAGCTATGGAGTTATACTCGACACTTAGAATAATAATGTTTAACAATATATTTTACCTTGTCTTTTAACCAGGTGAATGTACAGGCATTGCATCCACTGAGTCCTAGCTACCAAAAAATAAAATTTACCTCTTTCCTTGCTCTTCTGTTGCCCAGCATGTCAATCTTGCGGGCTGTTTGTAGTGTGAGCAGGCGAGCCTGTTCTATGCTAAGGCGGCATTCCGCAATCCAGTGGGCAACAACTTCCTGCAGAACCCAAAGCCAATATCAGGACATCAATTAATGCCTCTGAGCACACATGGTGCATGTTCAGTCAACCCACAGCCACTCGTGTGCAAATCAAAGCATATCCAACATGAGGCATAATAAAGCACTGGACTGACAGAAATATTAAAGACAGAGCAATTCTTCTGCCAGGAAACAAGAAAAAGGGAAAACCTGTGGATTCTGGCACATGATTAGACCCCACTGCATGCTGGCCATTTTCCTGAAGCCTGCTTTTTCCTCCCTGCTTTCCTTTACCTCTTACCATCCCTCAGAGTCTTCTCTCCATATAATAAGCCCCAGTATACAAAAATAGGGGGATGAAAGGGCAAAGGAATTCCTTGTTTTTCTTAAACTGGCGGGTGGTGGTGTGTGACACATAGAGGCGAACAGCTGCAGGGTGGTGCCTGCTGCCTCTGACTGATGATAAATTAGTAACTCTGTGCATCCAGAATGAAGTTATGATCTTGGCAGCCCTTCACTGCTCTTCTTGGCTAATTCTCCCCTGCAGCCAACATACCACAGGAGAAACAAATGTGTGATGCTTGTCAGTGCAAAAGCTGTTTGGAGCCTGAGCCAGCCTCAGGGCCACACTTCTAGGGCTGTGGATTTTGTAGGACACACAAGCAGATGTGCAGCACTTGCTTCAGTGCGAAGCACAGCTTGCCTGGTGCCAGAAAAGGTATTCTGAACCTGGGTGGGGTGTTTAGTTCTCTTCAGTCAACAGCTCCTGGGGTCATAAATGATGATCTGAGTGGGGACAGGCAGCCTGGTACTCAAGCTGCCAGCCTCACTTTGTCCTTAGCCGTCCTCACTGTGAAGAACCTCCATGAGCTCTGCAGCTGCCTCTAGGTCAGGCCTATGGCTTCATCAATCATTGTTACTTCAACAAGCTTCTGAGAATCAGAGTGTGCTTCATGCACCTCTCACTCATTCTAAGTTAGGGTGGTGAAGGGAAGTTGGGCAATTACATGACTGGAAAACAGATATGTAAAGTTGCTCCCTCTGGATCTGCACAAACAATTTGCTACAGTCTGTGCCAGACACTAATTCAATTTCCTCTTTCCATTGCTTTTACTTGTTTTTTCCAATAAAGCCATCCTAGCTTTAAAGCCATTCTAGATTAAGGAACACTTGAAATGTGACAGGTTAAAGTCTGATGTTTCCTATATAAAGCAGATTGTCATATTTTTATTATTTTAGCAAGCTCTTGCTCATGAAACAGTATTTCAATCCTGAACATGATAAAAGCAAGGATCTCCAATCTGCCCTTGAGGTGGTCTGTACTTTGCTAAGCAACTACAAATATTTTATCAAAGAAGTAAAATTTTCAGTGAAATTTAGACCCCTGAGTGTCTCCAGTGATTGTGAATGGAGACAGCCAGGTGCCAGAACAAATACACAAAAATGGTGAATTCAGGTTGTAACTACAGAAACATAAGCTGCATGCCTGAAAAAATAAATACCTGTCCAAATTGATTAGGAAAAGCAGAGAACAACTCACAGTAACAAAATCCATATTCAAATCCAGCAAAGGATATCCAATTCACTGCGCATTGCAAGAGGGAAAAAAAATAAAGAAGATGCTGTAGATTATAGTGAAAAATGGGAGCCTTGCAATGTGGTTTGATTTTTTTCCCTTTGCCACCCAAAGCTCTATGAATAGCCATTCAAGGTTAGGGCACAGCTGTTGCCATGTCCATTATCAGAGCCCCAAGGCTGTGTGTGGGCAAAACAAAGGTCAGTGTGTGGAGTGTGTGAGCTGAGCCAAAGAGGGAAGGTGCTTACGTGCTGATAGAGTTTCTTGCCGAAGGTCTCGCGCTGAGCCGCGCGCTGGCACAGGATCTCCAGAGCAGCCTCGGCCGCACCGAGGGACCGCATGCAGTGATGGATCCGGCCCGGCCCCAGCCGGCCTTGGGCTATCTCAAACCCCCTGCCCTCACCTGGTTGGAAAGAAAGACAGGCACTGCAGACAGACTCCATGATTCCCTCTTGAAAGGGTCCAAGGCTCCAAGCAGAAGTGGCCCCGTAGCAAAAGAAAAGCAGCAGAGGGCAAATAGAAGAAATCAGGATCTGTACCGAGAGAAGTGGAGGAGAGTAGACCCCCCTGCAGGGGGTCACGGTGCTGGCCTGCTGGTTATTTCTTTTTCAGTTCTGCCAAGTACCAGCCATGGAGTGCAGCAGAACATTCTTTCCAAAAGTCTACAAGGCTACAAGAGCACCACTTAGAGACTTCGCTTTGCTCTACTTCAGGGCAATGATACTTGCATGACAGCCAGGGCTGCCCTGCTTCCTTCTGCTCTAAATAAGATATATTCAAACAGCAGATAGGCTGCTAAAGGAAGAGTGGAACCCCTCAACTGACCAGAGCTGTTTAAAATAACTTATGATGATTCACTACATAAACCACTGTCTCATAAAGCTTGGTTCATTGCTGTATGTATTAAAAATAAATCAGTGCTGAAACTCACCCAGTATTATATTGGAGACAGGTACTCGCACGTCATTGAAGTGTATCTCAAAATGTCCTCCATGGATCTCATCTATAGAGACAGAAAACACACCAGAAGGGTAAAACAAAGGATAAAAATACAGTTCCTAACCCTTCTTCTATACACCCATTTTACTGATTTATTTCATACACAATATTTATTAGTATAACTGCAGCTTCTGAGCCTGCTAATAAATGAATATACATATAGCTGATAAATATCATTACCTACCCATGTAGCCAAACACTGAGAGAGGTCTTATCAGCTTCAGCCCTGGGGTGTCCATGGGAACAATAATCATACTGTGCTGCTTGTACCTGCTCAAGACAAAAAGCACAGTTAAATCTGAGCCTCCCTTCTGTCTGCCACTTCTGGTTTTTTTAATTTTCCAACCTCAGTTTAGGACTTAGATAAAGTCAGTGCTGAGAGAGATTTACCTGTACCACCTGCACCATCCTGCCCACATAGTGTGGCTTCAACACTTCTTGAGCCACCAGTCAACAAGTGAAAATGTATTAGTGGCACCTAATGCACCTAATTTCTCTCATGACTGAGAAATTCCTACTGCTGTCACTTTTGTGCACACAGTTCTCTATCGCCCAGTCAGTTCCTCCCCCTCTACCTTTCTGTTTTGTTCTCAAAACCAATTAATCAGGATCATCATCCCCATCTTTACATTCCTTCAGAATATTTAAGGTCGGTTGTTAGTCACAAAACTGGAGGTTCTGATGCCCCAGGTCTCTGAATTCAGTCTCCAGTTCTAGCAAGGGGAATGTCACATAATCCCCTCCATTAACTTCTCTTCAGCTCCTAAGAGCTCAACAGATGCCACTGTCTGTACAACATCCAGGCAAACCTTCCTGGGTGCTGTGTGCAAGTTACTGATTGCTTCTTGGTGGAACCTAGCCAAACCTAAAAACCTCAGATTGTCCATGGAATTTGGGCTAAAATCCATCTTAGACAGAAATGTCGCAATTCTTTTGCATTACAAGCTGTGTGACATACATGGAACTGCATGCACTGCATGGAACATTTTATTCATTACTTGGATAAGTTTTTGCAAAAGTTTGCAATTCTAGTTTGGTTACAAGAGTTGAACGTGTTTATGTCAAAGAAGAAGAGGTAAGGATTATATTTACACCTATAGGAGTGGAATGAGTAGGTCTGATTTAAGATGTGCAATGCTCTCTGCTTACACAGCTTCACCTTACCAACACCACATGTTTCAGACTTAACTTTTTGTATCTACAGTTAAATTTGTGGAAAACTTAATCAGATCTCTGATGTGCCACTTGTACCCATTCTGTTCAGGGAAGCTCAGAAAAGTTTTTGTTTTATTATTTAAGCATTATTATTTAATTCTTCCTGGTGTTAATTGTTTTATATACTACACTTACAAAATAAATTGTAAGCCAGAGTTGTTGGTTGTTGATGCAGACTAAACAACTGATGCAGACTAAAATTTATGTGACCAAGACAAAGCTAGTGAACCCCCCAAAATTTCCTGATTCAATTCATCACACAGCTGCACAAACACTAGAGCTGGTGCAATGGAGAGAGGTTGGAAGCATGCCAGTGAAAGATGGTAACAGTGGAAAGGTTGGGAGGATGCAGTCAGTAGCATCTGACAGCAAAACAGGAACTCAGGCTGCAACAGACAGGTCCTGAGGTTTAAAACATCCCTCTAATTTAGGAGCACATCCAAGTGGTCAAGGCAATTAATAGCATTTCACTTAAAATTTTTGCAAGCAGTGACTCCTCCAGGGAACAAGTTTTAGGGAATTCTCAATCTCCTTGGAATTCTTACCTGGCTGCTGCTGAGTTTTTGGTTTTGCCCATTACAATTGCAACTTTGCAATTCGGGTTCCCAGCACCTTAAAAAAAGTGGCAAACACAAAAATTGTTTTTAGTATAAAAACATAGTATAAAATCTCAGTGTTGAATCAAATGAAGTTCCATAACAAGAAACCCTACTCCCTTCCTTTTGTGATGCAGGAGATGCATTCTATCCCTGTGTTTATATTCTGAATATCACAATGAAACAGAATACATATTAGTACTTAATATGTAAAAGGGAGCTGACTTCTGGGAAGGGGCATGTGAAAAGCCAAACATCCAAACCCTCCAGCTCCATCACCTATTCCTATGAAAAGGGAACAAGAAGGTACTTGAAATGGAATCTGATTACTTCTGTCTCTGTTACAGCTGAGCAAATAAGTGTGATACAACAGCACACCTATCAAGGTGAAATGCTGCCATTTCAAAAGTAAAACTTTTAAAACCACTTAAAAACCTATAAAGACTGGAGGGTCTACACAGGAATGAGACACTAACTACATTAAAACCAACCTATGCAGATGAAGCTATCAAAGGGTTACCATAACTTTGCTACTACTTCAGCATAACTTCTCTGTAATGCAGGATTTCTCCTCCTTTACACAAACAATTTTAGATTGCACTTTGAAGAAAGGTATGAGTGAAAATTGTTACCTGAAAATAACCTGCTAGCATTTCAAGGCATTGATAACATTATTAGAGATGTTTCTTATATGGACATATTTATTAAGTCTTTGTAGCATAAAGACAGCACTTTAATGTACTAGTCCTGAAGAAGATTCTACCACAGATTAAAATAACATTTCTATGACCCTTAATCTTCCCTGTATTTTTCTTTAGAGGTTTCTTAGTACCAAAGCATGCTCTCATTCCTTTCAAAGCCTCCCACAAACAATAAAGCTAGGGAAAATACCCAATGGGTGTAGCAATTGGTAATTTTTTACTGCAATCTCAGTGCAGATGACAAGCTTTGTAGAGATTCAATTCAAGGCTTCATCTGTAGCAACATGGTTTTTTTCTGAGGTTAGAAGCAAATACAACTTTATAACTTCTCTGGCAGCTGTTCTGACAAGGCTTGGGAGACTCTGGTCTGGACAATACAACCACCTGGCTTTGAGCTGAGCCACTTCCTCCTACAAACAGCCACTGTGATGGCCAGGAAGTGGGAGAGAGATTTATTTAATTGTGATAAACACTGCCTGTTTGCAGGGCCAGACTGCCAGCTGTTTACTTTCCTCTTTTGCAATATAGTATTCAGCCTATTGTTTCCAGAGGGGGCTTACACTGTACATGAGCTGTACAATGCTAACAAGCTAAAAATCCCAATGAAAAGCTTTGGGCAGGGGCATAAATCAACTTGGTAAAAAACCCCAAAAACTGGATCCCAAACACTTGGTTCATTTGTGCAACTGCAACAAGCAGGTGATCAATCCCAAATGACCCAACATATGCTTTGCAAGGTATTACCCTGCACAGGGAAATGTCACCCCTGCAGAAGGGGTACTTGACTCTTCTTTTCCATGGAAGGTAAAGAATTACACAAGTGCTATTTTCTAAACCAGACCTATTTTCAAGTGAGGTTTACAACAAAAGGTATTTTGACCTTCTGGAATCTCCTGAAAAAACTGTTTTGTAAATAATCCTCAAGTCACTTAAATCCCTGCTTCAAAACAAAGGGCAAATTTAACCATGTTAGATGAAAACCAAAAAAAAAAACCAACTAAGAAGAAGCTTTCATGAACTTAGTGAGGAGTTCATTCAGAGCTGGACATCTGGTTGGATGTTCTAAATCATTTGTACACATTTCTGGAAGGCAAATGAATACCTCTATCTCCTATGTGCTTGTTCCTATCTAACCACAGCAAAGGACGGCAGATTCCTGGCCCTTCCACTCCTTAGAGTCTGAAGTCCTGAAAAACTTTTATGTCACTTTGACCCATAAAAGACAGAAAAAAAGTTCTTGCCTAATGCAAGACTCTGAAAAACTCCATGCTTTGGACAGAATGCAAACAGCCTGGATGAAATAAACATCTCATTTGTAAATTACATTTGCACATCACTTACAGAATTCAAAGATGTTGCTGGAGAATGGAGGGGAAGAGTCAGAAAAGCCTCTTCTTTTGGTAGGAGTTAGAAGTAATTTTGCAAGAAAACTCACAACTGAAGAAACACTAGACATTTTATAAGGTCAGTTTTAATCGTATTTCCATATTGATGAGCTTTCAATAAAGTTTTCAATGTATATGACTGCACAACCTGTCCAAAACTTTTAGACCACAATACCACTACACTGGCAGATACCTTTGGTTTAACTAACTACTTATACTTTTGAACTCTTCGTGGCACTCACTCACATAGGCAAAGGCAATATTTTAAGATGTGCCTAGAGAGTTGATCACAATCGCATTAGAAGCCTAATCTTTGCTGTCAGGAGTATAATATACTTAAGTTTTCTGATCTTCACACAAGCAACTTATACAGGTTCTTTCTGGTGGAGAGACTACTAAATGTGGCAACCTTTGAGTACCACCTGTACTTGAGGAAGCTGCCACACAGTCTGCTTTCAGAAGCCAGTAGCAGTTTAATTCTTGCAAACTATTTATTTTTTAGCGTTCAGTCTTCAATTTCCTGTCCAAGATGACTAAGGCCAGATAAACTGAATTCAGCCTGAATGCTGAATACTATGATTTCTGCCACACTGGCTGCTGCACCCCTCAGCCCAGCAGGTTACTTCTCTCTGCTAAAGGTCAGGGGTGGCTTACAGACCTGACAGCTTCCTAGACAGGCACTGACAAACACGTTCTGGACTCTCCTACAAGAAACTGGTCTTAGTATGGTGGATGGCAGCATGGTACTGATTGTTAGAATGTGGGATTCTCCTAATGGAGAAAAGGAACACACACAGGCACATCCCACCAAGAACCTGCAGTAATTTCTTCTCATTTGCATATCTCATTCCACAGTTTTATCTCATCTTTTCCAGATAACACTGCAGGCAGCTGGTTCATGGAGGGCAAAGACTACACTGTAGCTGCAGGCAAACAGGCAATGGCTGGGGTCCTGCAGCTGCAAGGGCTTTGCCACTGAATGTGGCTGCGCCTTCCCAGCTGGAGCTCACAGGCTCCAATGGTGCCAGTGAGAGCAGCTGCTCAGCTTAGGAATGTTTTTTTCCTTGCCTTCACACCACTTTCATACAGCCACAAATGTTTTTACTCAAGTAAGATCTGTTTTGTATTCACTCTTACTAAATTATTTTTGTTATTTTTGACCCCACCGAAATACACACATGACAATATTATTTCTTTACTCTGACTGGAAGGATCTGTCCTCCTTGCACCCCTGGAAAGTTACAAGGAGCTGAGGAACTGCAGTAAGCAAGGCAGGATTTACATGAACTGCTCTCCTATACAGCCTGCCCACAGGACCTCTTGAGCACTTCTGCAGGCAACACACAATTCCCTGGGAGCATTCTCAGCTCTAGCCTGTCTATTCTGTCTTGTTGAAGACCTTATTGAGACAAAGCCTAATCAGAACTGGAAGTTTCATTTGTTTTAAAGAGATATGGTTCAGGCCTCAAAGCCATGACGTGACCTGTGAGGAGACAGCTGGGAAGGAGCCCAAACATCTTATCTGCCACTGTGAAGAGCACCACTGAAGCACTGTGATAACTCAAGATGTAAGCGTTGCAGAAATCTGCACAAATATTGTGGCAATCTTCCTCTAGACTGCAATTCCTCTCCAGCCCATTTTACTTTGTCATTCTGAAACAAAACATAGCATGTGGGAAACATCTGCCCATTACATTTTTAGCTGCTCATTTTTAAGAATCTTTCATATATTTCAAAATAATTGAAGCACTGACAGAAGGTTAATCCACTCATGGCAGGTAGACCAAAATGACAAAAACCCCCAAAATCTGACCTCTGGTCAGCTCAATATCTCTGTTGTTGGACTTCAATATTGCATTTACTGAAGCTCATTGGATTGCCACCTGATCCAGGATAATTCAAACAGGTCACTCATTTGATTATGAGATTGACTGGCAACATTCAAGCCTCTGAGAACTCTCCCCCAGGATGCAGGACTAGCTGCTTGTACTCTGGTTGACAATTTGCCAGTTGCCTTCACATATTTTCCTTATCATCTTTCTGGTTTACACACTGAAAGAACCCCTTTCCCAACCTCACAAAAAGCAACTCATCTTTCTATTATAGCCCCTAAAAAGAGGGTCTGTAAGGATCCCTTAAAACCTTATACAGTCAGCCATCAAAAGCACAGTAGTGCCCTGAGGAAAGAATGGAGTGACTCCCTCTGGTGTCTGGAGCAGTAACTCAGCCCCAGATGGAGCTCCTTTCTAGCCTTTCCACCTTATTAATGTGCTCTATGATAAAAGCCTCTTGGTGATGTATAAAACATTTGGACTTCCAGGAATAAAACCACAAACAACAAAGAGAAGCAATAAGTGTCCTGACCTTCTAAAGAGCAGTCCAAGTCTGGCTGGAACAGGGAGGAGCTCAGGAATTGTACATGTTCAACACAAGAGGAGTCTCCAGGAAAGCACTATTTTTAAATGTTTTTTTAAAACTGTCAAGTCAAAATGAAAGTGCAACGGACTTCCACATGAGGGTGTGGTGTTTGAAGACAAAATGCAATGTGTCAGAGCAATTCAGATCACTTCACTGAGGCACATCTCAGTTGCAGTACCTGCTACTCATCTGCTGACAAAAGAAGGTTAGTTTTGTTTTAATCCTTACCGCTCTATATGTTGTATGATATCTTCTTTGCATACATTTACTCTTAGTTAAGTTGGCTTTACAGAGAGGTATCACTTCACTAAGGCATGTCTCCTTTCTGGTATCAAAATTAGATTTGTTCAGTAGCAGGACAGAATACTGCTTATTTTATCAGAGGGAAAAAAATCTGTCTGTTTAAACTAGGAATATTAACTTAATTCACCATCATTCATACAATCCCACATCAAGTTTAAACACATAGAAACACTGAATTTCTATCTGACTGGAAGGCTGAAATAATTCTGCAAGAAAACATGCAGTTGCAGATTTAATATATTTATTAGTACACCTCCTAGAAAACACTGTTTGAAAAAACAGCAGCTTCTGAGCTGTTTGGGTACGTGTGGGCAGTTTATATGTGAGAAAATTCCTTTCTGTCATAACATCCTGAGAAGCCTCCAGCTGGAAGATGCAGTGTACCCACAGCAATCTGCATCTTTTGTAAGAAATCCCACGTGGGCATGGCTCGCTGTGTGGGACCGAGATTAAATTAAGCTTTTCCACCTCTCTTCAGTGCCGGACTCCCACGGGACTGCTCGGCTGCTTGCAACAGGCACGTGTGCCTGAGAAACAGCATTACCAGGAAAGACAAACCTGAGCGGGTATGGCAGCCAGAACTTTTTAAGAGAGAAATGGCAACAGTTGCATTTTAGATAACTTTGTTCCTGTCACGAACTCGGGGCCGGCGAAAGCCTATCAGGCTGTGGAGCACTGAGGCGCAGCCAAACTGCTTTGTCATACACAGACTTCTAAGTTTGCCCTGAAATGTTTACTGGTTTGCTTTCAAGTAAATTTTCCAGTGATCCAATTTGATTAAGTGTTCCTTGATGGGTTCTGTTTTAAGACCACAACTAAATCTTTTCATTTAACTTCTAATTTTCCTCAACTCTCAGCTAAGTGGATTAAACTCTTCTTGCTGTAGTTTCTCTTCTACTAAAAAAAAAAATAAATTAAAAAAAATATTCTTTTGCTGCTGATAACTAAATCTCTCCTCAAAATACTATAAAGCTGCAAAAGATTACTGTTTCTGGAGAATCCTTCTAACTCAGCTTGTTAGGCATAGAACAGACATCCCTTTTCCAAAGTAATAAGTAGAGTGACTGTACTTTTCCATTCAGCACATCTCATTAAGGCAACAATAAAGAACAAATTGCAAGACTTAAAATAGGAGTAATCATTTCTTAAAGTTTGATGGGGAGTGTTTTGAAATGTTAAGAGAATAATACCACAAAGTCATTAAAGACACAGCCAAACCAGATAGTTAATTTCAAATTAATACCCTTTTAAAAAAATTTGGCTCGGAGAATCACTGAAAAAAATCAAACAGAAATAAAAATTAATAATTTCTCTCTATTTAATTGATCTGCATCCCTTAATATGAGATCAATTAGGAATTTATTTTTTCCTGGGAGACAGATACATTAAAAAAACTTTAACAGACAAGTGGCAACCCTTCATTTAAACAATTGTCTAAGAAACAGAAGAGGTATTTGCATTTTTCTTTCAGGTTTGAAAAAGCCAAATTGTAGCTCTGGGGCAGAATATCAGATAACAATCTGCTTTCAGCAACATTGACCTCAAATTCTGAACACTGCATATGATATGCTTTTCATTCTCAGCTGATTTTTTGCTACTGCTGCTAACAAACCTTAATCCTATTTATTTCAAGAAAATAGTACCTCAGTACTGTATTTTACAACAGACAGAATTTCAGCACATTAGTCAATGAACACAGTTACAGGAAAAGGAGAAAATAATGCAGGACATGAACATGCTCAAGACACAACCTGAAGACATGAATACTTAAACTTCAACCCTAAGCTAGCTGTGAGAAGCCAGCCTCAGTGTTTACAGAGTAAATCTGTCATGAGATTGTATTTGAAAAATCAGCAGAGTCTCTGAGCTGTTTGGGTACGTGTGGGCAGTTTATATGTGAGAAAATTCCTTTCTGTCATAACATCCTGAGAAGCCTCCAGCTGGAAGATGCAGTGTACCCGCAGCAATCTGCTTCTTCTGTAAAAAATTCCACATGGGCATGGCTGCTGTGGGATGGAGATTAAATTAAGCTTTTTCTGCTGCTATTCAGCAACTGACCCCCCTGCTGTGCTTTTTTTTTATAATGGGCATGTACAGTGTGCCTGAGAAACAAACGCAAACACTCTCCTTGTACTATACTCATATCCAAAATTTGTCAAAATTTATGACAGCAGGCACTGAATGTTTGTAACAGCAGGCAGCTGCTTGCCTCAGCTGTAATCTGCTCATATTCCTTATAAATCTGATTGTAACAGCATTTACAGCCTTCAGCTGGTATTCCTTTGCTTTGCAGAGGCTGGAGAAGGGAAGGTTGAATTCCAACCCTATAAAGGTACAGACACAGTTATGTGCAATAACACAGTTGGAGCAGTTAAAGCACTGATGGCTCCTCAACTCAAATGCAGGAATCAGTAAGGGGCACTCCATTTTACAATCTCAAATGCTAAGGGTAAGGAAAGCATTTCAATTGAATCCATTTTACATGTATTGCCCACACAGATGTTGTCAGTTACCCTATTTCATGTGAGAACTTGAGAGGGTCTGCTCTGTCCTGTTACTGTCTAGCTTCACTTTGATTATTCACAAACGTTCTTTAAATTTGAAATGTATTAGCAGCCCTGAAGAAAGATTTTAAGTTTCAACAGAAATTTTAGAATTTAAATCCAATATTGTTTCTTTGGTGTTTCCTTCTCCCCACTTTTTTGTGTCTTGTAGCTTTGCCACAATCTGAGATATGAATAACTCAACAGATTACTGGATTGAAGATGAGGAGGATGATCTCAACCCTCTTATAGATTACAATACCTATGAGCTTCTCTGTGAAAAAAGTGATGTGAGAAATTTCAGAAAGTTATTCCTTCCAGTGTTCTATGCACTGGCTTTCACGTTTGGAGTGGCTGGAAACTCATTAGTGGCTGCAATTTACACTTACTGCAAGAAACCCAAGACCAAGACAGACGTGTACATCATGCACCTCGCCATCGCTGATCTGCTCCTGCTCTTCACCCTCCCTTTCTGGGCTGCAAATGCAGTGCAGGGATGGGAACTTGGAAACCCAATGTGCAAGCTCACTTCTTCTCTGTACACCATGAATTTCAGCTCCAGCATGCTGCTCCTGGCCTGTATCAGTGTGGATAGATACAGGGCCACTTCTGAATCCCAGGGCCGCAGAAGAGTTGGCAAACACTGCAGCGTTACCTGCATCTGTGTCTGGCTGGCTGCCATTTTCCTCAGTATCCCTGAGCTGATATTTAATCAAGTCAAGAAACACAATGAGAGGAATGAATGCCTTCCTGTGTTTCCAACGAACATGGAAACACTCTTAAAATCAACCATTCAAATCCTGGAAATTATCCTGGAATTTCTGCTTCCTTTCCTAGTAATGCTGATCTGCTATTCTGCTACTGCTCGGGCAATCTTTAGGTCTGCAAATGTTAGGAAGTCCAGGCCTTTCATGGTTCTGCTGGCAGTAGTGGCTACTTTCATTGTCACCCAGCTACCCTACAACATCGTGAAGCTGTGGCGAGCCATAGACATCATCTACATGTTGGTTACGGACTGTGACACCAGCAAAACCATAGACGTGGCACTCCAGGTCACCAAGAGCATCGCTTTGTTCCACACCTGCCTCAACCCTCTCCTCTACGCCTTTCTGGGAGCCTCTTTCAAAATGCACGTTGTGAAAATCGCAAAAAATTATGGGTACTGGAGAAGACAACAGCAGAATGGAAGACCTGAAGAAATTTCTATGAATTATGAAGACCCTACTGAAGAAACAATCAGTTTCACTATATAGGCCCTCCATTGCTTCCCTCATCTTATATAACCAAAGGAATTGTTTACTAATTCCAGGGGGCATTGTTTCTGCAGCTGTTTCTCTGCAATCAACTTTCAATGAAATTCTGAACCTGCCAAGACACTACAGAGCACTTCAAAGTAGAATGTGTTTATCAGAATCAAGCAAGAACTGAATACTGAAACCCTTAGAAACAACCCGAGATATTTACTAAACAACAACATCAAAGAACTCAAACAAAAAAACCCTCACCACAACAAAACCCAAATGCCTAAAAACACCCTCATGACTTAAATTTTGAAGTGTCACAGTACTAGGCAATTAAGTCACTGAGTAATGAACAATCTGTACACATCTAAGCATGCAATTAAAACAGGGAAAAAAACCTATCAGCAATCCAACAACAGGAACCTTTGTTACAGAAATTAATAATCTTGTGTTTCTGCAACTATTTTGTGAAACTTTAGAATATTTGCCTAACAGTTCAGTTCCATTTCTCAACTCAACTATCATTCCATAGATATCCTTGCAGATTGAAATGAAGTATAAGCTTATGGCTGAGAATTGAGAGGGAGAAAGAGGGGGAAAAGCCATTCTCTATGTGTTTCCACAAATGCATAGCAGCAACAACATCCTCCACAAAAATACCCCAGCAATTCCTTTTCTGTAACTACAGAAAAAAGTGACCTTTCTTCTTTTCTGCTCACCCTAAACTTCAACAAGACCAGTGCTCCAAGGGTGGCACATTCTAGATTTTTGTAAATGTCATAAAAAGTTCAGTTAATCTTCAGACACAAGGCCTGGACTTTCTATTCAGAATTTTTAAAATTAATCAAGCACTGCAATAACTGTATCTGCTAAAATATATGGAGATACAATAAAATCAAATAATAGAAAAAGTGCACTGGCTTTTGTTTTTTCTTATCTTTATTTTTGTTTTGTTTTAGTAGATACTGACACCTCTCATCACAGGAATTTACCAACCAGCAAATAGGAGAGGCCTTGCTTGACAAAAGAGAGAGGCTCCCATTCCATATGGTGCTCATAGATCTACAGTTTTACACAGAGGGGTACCAAAGATGTCCTCTGCCACAGTGTTGGCAGGGATTCCAGGAAAAAAAACAGTTTTCCATGAGTCACTGGAAGCATTTCAAACATACTGGCATACTAGCTTAGCTTTCAAAATGAAGAAGTGGTGTTACAGAATACTGTCCTTGTCTTCAAGCATTTTGTGGGCCCTGACAAAATGTTGCATCTACAGATTAGGAAAGCCAACAAGAATCTCTCATCCTTAAATACTGTTCCTAGTTACACAATTATGGACTGGAACAAAAAGGTCTAAAATGACAGACAAACAACAGTAGCATAAACAAGACATGAGCCTCTTCTCCCTGTTTGGATGAGAAAAGCTAACAGAATGTCTGCCCAGTGTTCTGAGAAATACTAGGGCATGAACAGATAAGTCAGAAGTGCTTGCAGTTTTCTACACATACACCATAAATCTGACATATTTAAGCTATACTGGATTTACTGTACACATGCAGAGCATAATATGAAACGCCACTTCTTCCACGAAGTAACTGACTCCTTGCATGTGTGATTTATGACTTGTCTTCACAAATATAGAGTGACATTCTAACCAGGCTGTCAGGCTTCTGGAATTCCCACACATCCAAGGTTTTAGCGTCCCAAAAGTTAAAAAACCTCAACCAAAACAAACAAAAAAAATCACCTTCCCACTCAGGTAGAAAGAGAGACTGACTAATAGAGAGCCAAAGGAACATGTTCCTCAAACTTCTTGGAATTGCAGTGCCTTTTATGTACCTGTCTTTATGCAAATCTGATTGCCCTAATTGTATGTATTAGAAATAAGACAAACCAAATAATGCTGTCTTATGTTTACTCTCCTTTTTATAATTCACATAACTAATTTTATGAATATTATTTTGTGTGTGTGACCCCCTAAAACTTTCTCATTACTTCCTCAGGGACTGCAATGCACAGCTGGGAGACACTGACCCAGAGCAAAGGCTAAGCAGCCAGCAGTTAAGCAACACTCTTGCGTCAGGAGACAAGATTCCATGTCTCTTTTTGCTGCCAGTTTTACAGGAGTAGAACAGAGAAAGAGATCTATCTTCTGGTGACTCCAGGTATTGCACAAGCATGTATCAACAGGTAGCTGCCACAATCATGTACATAAATAAAACTTTCAAGTGTAACAACTTGGTTTATATACTTGGATTCCAGACTATCAGGGAACAATGACTTTCAAGTTGCTGTCACGTTTTGGCAAAAAAGTAACAGAACTACAATATTAGGGACAGTTGTCACAGTACAATGCATTGATTTTACTAAGAATTACAACATAAGAAAATCTCCTGTAATAGTCAGTCCAACAGCATCTTAGGCTACTTTAAAAGCAGCCACATTTTACTGTAGCTACATGGTACTCTTAAACCTCTCACACAAGCTGCCAAAGACAGCTTCATGGAAACAAAGCCATAAATGTGTAAGTTAACTGACAGAAAGAGGTAATGTTTAAAGAAAATAGCACCATTCACTCTGTGAACAAAATTCACAGGTTTCAAAAAGGACCCAAATCCCCAAACTGGATTTGAATCTTGGACTTTGGTTCATAGAACAAAAGCTCAGTTCAGCTCCTTCTGTTATTTTACATTCTATTGCCTTTACTCAAGAGAAGACAAATTTTCATCTCAGAAATGGAACACAAATACTTTTAAGAGTTCCTGGAAAAAGTTCTAGCCTTAGCTATTCTTATTTAGATTTCCACACTTACCACTGCTCCACCACTTCTTGCCATTGATCACATAGCTGTTCCCATCTCGCTCAATGGTGCATTGCATGTTGGTGGCATCACTTGAAGCCACATCAGGCTCTGTGTTAAAGGAAAAAAAACAAACCATCAGATTAAATATAAAGGTAATACAACCTCCACAAATATAGGACTCTAGATATACTGTATTAAAAGTACACTGTTTTGCTACCAGAGGAAAAACTCTTTGAAGAACCTCGCTGCTGGTGGTCAAAAGACTTCCTGTTTCCCAGCAATCTGTTACTCATAGCCAGTTGAAATGTACTTGTTCTTGAGCTTGAACCACTCTTTGCAATCACCTTCCTTCTTTTCCTCGTGTTTTTAAATCCTTTATCCTTCCATTGTACTTACAGGTAACAGGCATATTTCTCCTCAGCCTGTTTTCTCCTCCTGGGTTCTTCTCAAGAAAAAATAGATTGAAAATAATTTTGTGTTTGTATATGAAATAGACTACATGAAGTTGTCAGCAAGATGTCATCAATGATTTTTTGGAAAAGGAAAGATTCTTCCTCTCTTCTTTCACCATTACCTCTTTTTACAGGCCATCTACTTTAAAACAAAAGTATCCATTTCCTCTTGGGAAACACAGTGAAACAGAATTTGCGAAGTAAGTGTCTGCAAGGCTGAGTTCTCCAGATTCCCTCTGACACAGGAGGACCAAGATTTTAACATCCTGTGTTCCGAAGGCTAGCTCCCTAGAGCAAGAGCCAGACTTTCCAGAAATGCTGAATGCCACAAGCTTTCAGGAGAAAAACTAAATACAATGCTGAGCCATGGACATAAACAAAGTTATTTCTGGGTTATATCTTTAGAAAAATCTATGACACTGCAAAACCACACAACTTTAATCATAATAATCATACTTGGAACAAATTGTGCGTGTCTAGAGAACTCCACAGCACGCTATAAGGAAGGGCAAGCTCTATTGTAAACCCGTTTGGTACTATAAATTGCATTTCACTAGTACAAAAATTAAACTAAAAATATATAGAAAGGAAATATTAATAATTATTGTAACCATGAAAATTGGCAACTATCAGTAAAGGCAGCAAGGCTGCTGCAGTTTGCATTGACACCTCATAGATGATTTTATATTCACACACATTCACTGCTACTGAATTAGTACAGAAATGTCCACTGTAACACACAACTTGAGGTTCCCTGCTTTTCCATGCATACACAATGTGAAGTTTCAACCAATGGGCTCGAACTTTCTTCTGGAGAAAAATTTACCTGTCATGCAGAAGCAAGAACTAATCTTCCCTTCTAGGAGAGGCTCCAGCCACACTTTCTTTTGCTCTTCCGTGCCATACATGTGGAGAACCTCCATGTTTCCTGTGTCTGTAAGAAATCAGCAATCATGCTTACTGCTTGAGACACAGAGCCTGTAAGGTGTAAGACCCCCAACTTTTTAACGCTCCCAGTGCTGTAGTTTTGGGGAAGGGTTGCCAACCTGGAGCATGACAGTTGAAAACTTCAGGAGCAATAAGGCATCTCCCTGTCTCCTCAGCTATTAGGGCATAGTCCAGCTGGCTGAGACCACTGACATCTGGGAGGAAAAGGTTCCAAAGGCCTTCTGCTTTGGCTAGTTCCTATCACATGTATCAAAAAAAAAAAATATCAGCAATAAGTCTTTTTAAAAAAATTAATTTCTTGCTTGCAACACATTTTCTTTGCTCTTGCTTACCCTACTGTCCAATGTATCTGATGCTTTTTTCAATAGCTATTCTGAAATTGTAATTCAGTCTTTGACTTAAAGTTTAGATATACCCTTCTCAGAACTCATTTTGTTTTTCTTCTCTCTTATTCGCGTTCTCACATTATCCATACTTCCCTCTTCCTCTTTTCACTATCCCTTACATTGTTTCTTTCCATGTAGAGTAACTTCTCCAGCAGGATACACCAATCACTCTTATGCTCTGTTTCTGTGCTCTTTTACTGCTAGAGTGCTAAAAATATTTGTTAGCCCCTACCTTCAGTCTCTCCAGCAGTGGTGGTTTCCTCCATCTGTCCTCAGTATTTTTACATTCAGTGTAATATTTTACTATTTCCTTAGAGAAACAATATAAAAGATGCTGTTTAAATTAAAAACACATGTGACACACAAATAATAATACATCTCTTCCTGATCTATGACCCAAGGAACCAAGTAAAAATATTCAACACAGGTTTACATTACATAGTTGGTTGCGTTATAAAATTAAATATATAATTGAAAGTTCAACTGCCATCTATTCATTTTGCAAGACTTTAAATATCAGATGACCCCAATCAGTGCCTTAACTACTATTTGGGATTGTTTAAAGTATGTGATGATGGCACTAGGAGGTCAGTATTTTCTGGACATAAAAGTACCTGTTACCAACAGTACACACAAGAGGCATAAACGCAAAAGTAAAACAACGAATAAAAGCCTGATGTACTGACACTTAGGATTCAGACAGATAACCCAGCTAAACTTTTGTTAACCATGAGAAAACAAAAAACAAAAAACAACACAAAAAATACATTTCTCTCCCTGTCAAAATAATTCCTTAACAGATAATGTAAGCAGTCATTCCAAGCACCAGTCATTAGTTTTAAGTGAAACTCTACATTCAGTAATCTTAGTATTTTCACAAGCATGTTTTAGTGAGGCACAGAACTTCAAACCTGGTCCAGGCCAAGTTAAAAAAATGAATAAAAGTAGTGCCCAATTCTGAAAATGACATAATAAAGACAGATGGCCAAATAGAATTTACAAGTCCTGATTCACAATCCCTGTGACCAGAAATAACTTCCAAGCACAACACAACTCATCTGAAAAACTTGCATGGCTATTTGTGGTTTGTTTGTTTTTTAAAGCAAATACTTAAATTACTGCAAGGCTTTCTTGGACAATCCAAAACTACAATCCTAACTTAGTCACAGACATACTTTTTAAGAAACTTTGCATATCAACAGTTACTGCCCTCAAACCCTCCATGTGATAGGTAGATGTATATACAAATCTTTGAGATTAAGTTGTTTTCTGCATTTCTCCCTGAACTGGAAAAAAAATTGGAAAGCCAAAACAAATTCTGCAACAAAAGCCATCTGTACTTCCACAAGGCTAAAAGCTGAACCAACTTTTTAAATGGAAATTCCTAATCTTCCTAGGATAAGAAGTAAACTACTTCATCTAATTTTCCCTTCCACTAACTATGAACTTTGTGTCTATTTCATTATCTGATTTCTAACCTTCATTGGTATTAGATTTATTCAGGAATGAGGCTACTCTGATATATTATTTGTCACAGCCTAAAAAGCAAGAAACAGAAACATTCAGCCTCAAATGGTTAAAATCAGCAGTTTCTATTTTTAAATAGGTGTCTTTTGGTTCAGTATCTAATAAGAGTTCTAGGTTGCTGTTAGTCTAACAAGTATTTTGGCAACTTCCTTTAAAAAGTAGCTCTTTCTAAAAAGAGAAGTTTTTACACTTCAGAAGTTTAAAAAATAACTCTTTCATTAACAATGCACACAACATTTTAATCCTGAAAAAAAAATACAGTGTATAATGATTTCTGCTAGTATTGTAATGCCATAATCATTACTGCATGAAAATAAGGCTGTTTTGGAAATAAACCAGGAAGACCTGACTTCTGGATGTATTTTTGAATTTTTCTTTAATATAAGAAAATATTACTTTATAAACAGGTTAATGAGAAGCTTTTACCTGCTCAGCTGGATAAATGTGCTGCTTCATGAACTGTTTAACCTTCAGCAAAATTTCTTGGCCTTTCCTACTTTGATGGAAGAGCTCTCCAGAAATGCCGTGCTGTGTGCTGCTGAAGGATGACCTAGGGAAGAACATTCAATGGAGTAACAAGACCAGATTTTCCCTCATAATAACATAAGCTGCCTTAGACAGCCATGTAAATAAATGAAGATGTTGGAAAAGCTTTGTCTTGCCTTTGACCAGTAGTTCAGACCACTCTTACCTTTTTGAGAGCTCTAATCCTCTTTCTGCCAAAGGCTTCACAACCTTTGCAAATTCATGACTGTTCTCTGCAGAAGCATTTCCAATGAGATACCTGGCATATACACCCTAAAAGAAAGCCATATATGGTACAATTATGCACTTAAAATTTTCTCTTTAATATACTGGTGATTTCTTCAAATAGAAAAGTAACCCTTAAATGCACACAGTTTTTAAAGGAAAAAACTTACTGGGATATGCTAATATTGGTTTTGGTACATTTCTGATATAATAGAGATGCTTGCTGCACAAGAGTTAAAACCATATCCCAGCTAAACCAAACAAAAGGCAAATCACAAAAAGTAGTAGTGGAAAAGTAAAAAATAAAAAAAAGAAAAGACAAATGTCTGCACGTGATACAGCAAATGAGCCCAGCCTGTCCCTCAAGCCAACTGACAATAGCATAAACATATGATTATTACCCAAGACTAAATGACCTACCCACAAACACACAAAGAGATGTGACAATTCAGCAAATGTGAGGGTACTACCTGGGCTATTGCTGCCATTTTAAAATAGGACAAAGCAAGAAAAAAGTTAAAGTTGGATAAAGTAGTAGAAATACACCGGCAGCGGCAGTAAATGGAAACCAGCTCTTCAAAGGAAGGAGTTTCTACAAAAAAAAAAACAGATTTGTTCAGAATACTCAACATTTTCTATGATTTTTTCCCACCTTATTTGTCAAACATTTGAACAGCTTTGAATTGTTTTTTATGAGGTATTTCTTTTACATAGTAAACACCATGACTCATCATTTCTCATGACATAACTGTGATATGGAGACACCAAAGGAAGTAAGAGTTGCCAGAATTACAGATAATCATAACATTTCCTGCTGCTCCACTCCAGTCAGGCAAATAATTTCAACCAGGGCAGAAAATGATTTTTTTTTAAAAAAATAAATTATATATTTACATTTAAATTTCTTTTTTCTTCCATTATTTCTTAGAAAGGTTCAAAATAAGGTTTTACAGAAGTAGTGTTTTGGAGCTAAGACAAAGCTTGATAGAACAGAACTATCCAAAGACTCACTATCAGCATGTTTGCTACAACGAAAAAAATTATGGAAAAGTTCTTTACAAATGGAAAACGATGGCTTGTGAATTTACCATTTAACTCCTGTAACATTTCAAACAGAAATCAAGCCCAGGGTTTGTTTCAAGAAAAAGATTACCATTTCATACCTATGGTGTCTTTGAAACCCAAGATAGAGCCTTGACCTAAGTCCTTAATGGATGTAGGCCAAAAGTAGAATTGAGTGGTATATGCTAAATCTGCTAAAGGATGACCAGTAGTTGAAAGTTCCCAGTCCAGCACTGCCAAAACACGAGCCTTAAAGAAAAATGAAAACCTCAAGTGAGTGCTAGAAGACACTTTCTCTCCATCCACAAATGCACAACCCACTCAATATCCAAGTGTCTTATTTGGTTACTATATGTTTAAAATTAAAAACACACACTGTAGCTATCTACAGCAAAAAGAGTTCCTTTTGGCACTACCTAAAGATCTGCAGAAAATTCACATTCATGTAAGGACAGAAAGCTAGGCATTTTTCCAAAGAAAATCCGATTTAAACCTACATTTTTGCGTAGTGTTCTTCCTGTCAGAAACTTCCAAACTCTCCTAGTATAAAAGATGATTGAATCAAAATATCTCAAAGAACAGTAGTATTGAGAGCTGTGTTTCTTTCCCAGTCCTGTTGCACAGTCCTTTAGCAGAGAAATTCACTGAGAGACCATGCACCAGAAAACCTTCATCCATAGATTAACACTGATGTGGGGAACTGAATTTCTTAAACAGGAAGTCAGTCACTGCTGAGAGTGAGCCTCTGCTGCAAGCATCCTTGCAATAGTGTCTTCAGCTGGGTGGTCTGAGACTCCCCACAGTGTCATTCTGATAAATTCTTATCATCCAGCTGTCCTGCCAACCTGAATGACCCCTCCAGCCTACTCATGATTCATGGCTACTTGAAATATGTGGAAAAGTCTTTCCTACATGGTCAGTCCTGCATATTCAGGAACGGTTTCTACAGATGAAACCATTAAAATTACCTCTGTACAATTGGTCAGTTCTTTCAGTTACATCAGGAACAGCTGCTTATCTCCCCAAGACTGTCAAATTCCCTGCTCAGGGAATTTAAGCCTACAAATCATGTCTATCAACTAATCTATGCACAAAATCTCTAGGAATCTCCGGGATCTGTTGCTTTGTCATGACGCAGGCATTACAGTCATGGCTGCAAGTTCCAGACATGTCTTCTGGTCACAACAGAGCAGGTAGCACAGAAAAAAGTAATGAAAACTCAACTGTGTTGATAGATAGGTAGCACATATTTATTTCCATAAACTAGAAACAAATTTAAAAAAATCTCTTTTCTTCCCCTGAAGATGAATGGGGAACTTTCAAGGTCTCTGTGATATACATGTGCTCCATAACTAAACAGCTTTGGCAGATTTTCCTCTGCTTCCACTGGTGTCAGGTATCATACATTCAGCTCCTGCTCCAAAAGCCCTTGTTCTTAACTGAAGCCATAAAACAGATGTCAGTAGGCTTTGGATCAGATGCTTATGTAGTTTAATGAACTGAGCCTTCAGCTGCACTGAATCCAATAGGATCTATGCGTATAAAATGCTTTGTTCCTGTGCTTTGAAGCAGGGACTACTAATGAATAAATAGAGTATCTCTCAAGGCCAGGTGGGATGGGGTCCTGAGCAACCTGGTCTAGTAAAAGGGGTCCCTGCCCACAGCCAAGGAGCTGGAAATAAACCTTAGGTCTCTTCCAATCCAAACAATTCTATGATTCTGTGATTCCATCCATTCTATCTAGCTCCCACAGTGAAAGCCAGGACTGTGTTAGGTAACTAAACACCTTACACAGAGCATAGAGAAGTTCAGTTTTCTACTGTTTCTTTCACAGACAGTTCATGCACTAAAATAACCCACATATAAGTGTCCCATTACATGATAGGAGTACAAACAAATGGAGGGCCAAAACCTACTAAACGTACAAATACATTTCAAATACCTCTGTTGGGTGGAAGATGATGTTATCTATTCTGAAATCTCCATGAATCAGGCTTTCTTCATTATCATCAGGTGGCAAGTTGTTTGCTAACCACTCCGCCAGCTTGCTCATGGCAGGAATATCTGTATGAGCAGCTGCATCATACTGTTTTTTCCAAGTTGATACCTAAAAAATACAAACACTCCAACAGATTTTTCAGTTGATTCACAAGTTTTTCAAGAGTACAAACTGCTGAAGCACATGCTTCTGGGCTTTGGCTATCACCATGTTGTTTGAAAATTCACTAAAACCCAGTACCTCTGCATTTGCAAATGTGAACTGAGATATCAAAAGATGAAATGAAGACTAGATCTATTTCAATCCTATTCACAAAGCCCAAATCTAGTGTTATTCCAAAAGCAAATGCATATCATTCCCTAAGTACAGCATTACAGAATCACTCTGAATGTGGTAGTGGCTTCAGACTATGCACAATTAATTAATTAAGTGAAGGTTTAATAGCTAAAATATGACCATTAATAATTAACAATTTAGCTTACAAATCAAATAAACATTCAAAGACCAGACAAAACAAGAGAATTATGAGCTGTACCTGTCTTTTGCAGTATCCTGGTCCTCTACCATATCCTTGGAGACCCAGTGACTGTAAGTCAAAGGAGTGCAACAGGGCCAGAACTTCTATCATTGCAAGATACAGAGCAGAACGCTCTGCAGGGCCCACCTCAGGCAGAGAGATGTCTCGGAAAATGCGACCCTAGAAATATCACAAATCAGGTATTTGGGGGGATGTACACATCAGATGAAAAGAAGTAAAGCTATACATTCCACAACCCAAAACAAATGTAGTGAACCAGCACTCCCTATGCAATCAAAAACTCTTTCCTCAATTATTTTATTCCTCTCCCAGGGCCAATGAAGGGATCCACAGTAAACCAGCGTCATTAGTACATGGTGTATCTAATGTGTAGATATATTTATGGTGCATCTGTAGATGAAATTCTGAATTAGAACGCTCAATCCAGGTATCCTCAAGCTTGAAGGTACCAGGAAAAAAATGTTACTGTATTGTCTCTAAAAGCTAAATTGCAGAAAAAAATACCAATGAAGACCCCAGGGGAAAGGAGGGTCAGGCAGGGGAATGGGTGGGCTGTGGATACAGAGGCTCAAACAATCCAAAGAAATTCACTTGTTTTTCTCCTTAAAAGCAGTTGAATACATTTAGAAGATGGCCTTGTTCCGTTTTCACAATTGTTAAAAGGAGAGAGCAGTGCTGACCATCGTAGAATAGACAGACTGTACATTCACATACTTAGCAATGTAACAAGGTTTCTTTTTAAGAGATCACTTTTTTCTAATCAAAACCAGTAAAATTCTCCATTTTTGATGTAAGAAATCTGTTTCAGATTTTTCACAGCTCTTATATTCTATGACCCTTAATTTATGGTTTTTGTAGGAAGGTTAACCAAATCTTCAGAAATTGACCCACAAAATTACATTTCTGATTTCCCAGCAAACCTGATGATAGAATGGGATGCAATGAAAAGGGCAAGGCCCAAGTTCAACCCTTCCTCCCATGGGATAAAAAAAAAAGACACAGTACAGCAGATTTATGCTCAAAATCACCAAAATCTAACAAAAAGCATATCAGCTCAGCTACAGTGCCCCCAGAGTGGTGGACCACAGACGGAGATATGTTGTGTCCTTTCTGAAACTAGTGTTTGAATGGAATCCTGCTTTGTTTTCAAGAAAAGGTGATTGTATGTCAGTTCCTATCTTCAGTACTAAACAGGCTCCAGGATGCCCAAAGATTCAGTTTACAGACTGATTTTTTTCCCTCTAACTTGTGTATGCTTTTCACAGAAGCAATATTGCCTCATTTCAAGATACACTTCCAAGAGCTCAAACAAGAACAAGAGGTTAAATACTGAGCTAAAAATTTCAACAAAGTGTGAAATAAGCCCTGGAGAAGCTGAAATCTGTGAGGATCACTGATAGCTAGCATTTCTTAAAAATACCGAAAGATTATTTATGCTCATATCACAAAACTGTGCTGGGTAAGGCTCTGACAGAAAGGTTTTAGACAATTTAAAAGCAGCTTGTAGTAGGAAGAAGGAAAATCTCTCACACTGGAGGACCAACCTGCACATGCTGCATTACATAAAACTCTGTTCCAATGATAGAAACATCACTGCAATACAAAAGGGGCTCAGGCACTGGAAATCCAGCTGAAAATAAGGCTTTCTGTACACGATATTCTCTATCCACCTGAAGAAGACACAGAAATTTAGGTTCAGTTAAAACCTCCCAAACACAAATAAGCACAGTGAATCCTCTTGAATGTTTAATTATACGTAGAGCACAGAACATGGGAAATAATCCAGCAACCCACTCTGTTTCTGGAGACATTCATCAATGGGCTGGACCATCATGTATAGACTCTGGTCACCTGAAAGACAAAGTGTTTGGAGCTCAGTGAAGAATGTTACTTACATTGTGTGCTCTAGGTAAAAGGGGGCCATGGGGCTTCTTCCTGAGCACAAAAGCCTGCCCACCCTTCTGAAGGTAAAAGGTTGGGTTTGACTGGCCTGAGCTGCAAAGAGAAAGATTATAATTACTCAAAAATTCAAATAATTACAAATTTGTAAACTTCTAACAGAAATGATACTTGCAAAGTGCATTGTGACTTGATCTGAACAAAATGGCAGGGTGAAGGAAAGCATCTTCTCCAGAGCTGTTTTGTATTGTGGGTTTTTTTCAAATCTGGACCAGAACAGGCTGCCCAGAGAACTTGTGGATGCTCCATCTCTGAAAGTGTTCAAGCCCAGGCTGGATGAGGCTCTGAACAACCTGGTCTAGAGAAAGGTGTCCCTTCCCTATAGCAAGGGGATTGGAACGAGATGATTTTTAAAGTCCCTTCCAGCCCAAACCTCTCTATGATTCTAGTCTATGATTAAATTACTGATGATTCTAGTACCAAGGCCCACTGTTTGCCAACCTGATTATCATGTCCAAAGATTATGCTTTGGGGATAGCCTACAGGAAGTGTAAAATTTTAAAGAATGCATCTTGGAGTCACAAAGAAAATGGACATTTCAATCACAAGCATGCAAAAGAGAAGGCCAACCCAGTTAAATCCTTCATAACACCTTGTCTATAATATTCCAATCAAACTCATTCATCCTTATTTTCCTCAAGGCTCTGTGTTAATCTGCATGCTTTTCACTCCTTATTCTGGTTAATTTTTAAGATGTATTCTGGCCTAGTCCAATAAACAATTAGACAACTATTGGAAAATAAAAATCCAATGAACTTTTGCCCTCATTCCTCCCACTACATTTCCATTCTCCCTAAAGCAGTTAAGGCACAGGTTGTAATAGTTTAAAAAGTTTAACTGACAAATACCCCACCTGGAACAAAACAAATTTAGGCCAGCTGAAGCCTTAAACTGTAATTACAAGACAAAGAAGTAAAAGCATAAATACTAACAATTTTAGCAAACTTTGCTATTAGCTACTCTCCTAAGGCCCATCCTAAAGCCTTCTCAGCTGAGGTACATAGGAAGATTAGGGTGGATTGAATGAAATAATGTTTCATATTTATATTACAAGACAATGAAAATTTGTTCACTGTTTCTTAGTGATAGCTGCAGATAAGTTAGTCAAGGTCATGCCTACAAAGGAATTAATCCTTATTTTTAGAATAACTTTACTTCTAATAGCTCCTGACATGAAGTCGTGCAGTCACATCACAGATTTGCTGAATGCAAACGAACTCAGTGCTCTATGGAACAGAGGCTTTGGAGCCCGGGTGCAGCACCTCCCTGGCACACTGCATCATGCTCTCCGGGCAGTAATGGGAATCTCGGCACATTTTTACGCTGTTCTCAGAGATTTGCTCACCTGGCAGAAGCCTAACGCTTCTGCCATTGATTTCTTAAGCCATGTATGTGCTTCTGAACGTTATTATTTGCTGTGTAATTAAAGATGAAGCAGATCAATTGTGATTTACGTGTAGGCAATAAAGCAGTCGTGGGTGTAATCTGAAGACGGGGCCAAATCCACACAAAACACGGCCCGCCCACAGCCAGCCACAGACTGAGTGCGGCAAAGGTCACTTCGGCCGCCACCGCAAACTTTGCCTCCTCCAGCAGCTCAAGGGACGAGTTAGGACTTGCCTTTAATTGGACTAAGTCAGAATGCGTCTTAAAAACCCATGGATGGCTGCTGCCCGCCATCCCGACGGCAAAGAGCTCTACCTCTGACCACTTTCCCTGGCAGCCGCCAGCTCTGCTCTGCCCTCCCGGGCGCTCCGGGCCAGGGGAGCGGCGGCGGCCCCGCCACCTGTGTCTGTCACCTGTGTCTGTCACCTGTCACCAGTGTCACCTGTGTTACCTGTACTGCCTGACAGCCAGCGCACCCGCGGGCTGCCGAGGGAAGCCGGGCAAGCAGCTGCTCAGGTACCGCTCCAGGCTGTCCTGGTCGAAGCGGTGCTGCCGCCGCACCTCGCTAGTGCCCGGCTCCACCGCCATCCTCGGAGGCCGCGCCGGAGCCCGCCCCGGCCCGGTCACCCTCGGTGCGCCAAGGAAAGCGCTCCACAGCCCCCTGGCTGTCGGGCCCGGCGGCTTCTCCCGGAGCACGACGTTCCCGGGAGGCAGGAACCGCCCCGGCGGACACCGCCCCTCAGCTGCCGTGTGTGAGGAGGCGGCCCCGGGACGGGCCCGCCCCGGCGCTTCCCGGAAGCTGGCGGGGCCGGGCACAGACGTGTCGCTGCCATGGCGGATCCCGGCAGGCTGGAGCGGCTGGAGCGGCGCGTGCGGGAGCTGGAGGAGGAGCTGGCCCGGGAGAAGCGCGGGCGGGGAGCGGCGCGGGCCCGCATCGACACCATGAGCCCCGAGGTGACCGACTCCAACCCCTACAGGTGCGCCNCACAGTTACTTTGTATTATCTTGCTTTACAATACAGGCCGGGGGGGAGAGAGGGGAAACCTTGTGAGTTTTTCAGCTAGGTTGCTGATAAATGGGACAGGTGTTGGTATTAGGTGAGGTCTTACTCTCATTCCTCCAAATTGCCTATTTTAGAAGTCGGTTTATTGAATTCTTGAGCTTTAGAGACCCCTTCCCTTCTATAAATCTGGTGATTTTTTGGATTTGTTTCGTTGGTTTGGGTTTGGTTNTCCCGGAGCACGACGTTCCCGGGAGGCAGGAACCGCCCCGGCGGACACCGCCCCTCAGCTGCCGTGTATGAGGAGGCGGCCCCGGGACGGGCCCGCCCCGGCGCTTCCCGGAAGCTGGCGGGGCCGGGCACAGACGTGTCGCTGCCATGGCGGATCCCGGCAGGCTGGAGCGGCTGGAGCGGCGCGTGCGGGAGCTGGAGGAGGAGCTGGCCCGGGAGAAGCGCGGGCGGGGAGCGGCGCGGGCCCGCATCGACACCATGAGCCCCGAGGTGACCGACTCCAACCCCTACAGGTGCGCCGAGCCGCTGCGGGGGCTGTGCCAGGGTGCGGAGGATGGGGAAGAGGGAGAGCTGCGGGTTGGAACGGTGGGTCTGGGTGAAGCGGGAGGGACACGTGGAGCTGNTGGTTTGGGTTTGGTTTTATTTTTCCTTAATACAAGTTGATACTTGTACTTTCATGAAAAATGCAATAAAGGGATAAAATGTTACTTTAAAATGCTTTCAGTTATCCTCAAAATCCAATAGTCTCTATTTATTTTTAAATGTTATGTTATTCTAACCAAATCGATTAGAAAACAGTGCAAGTCTTCACTAGTTTGCTGCCATATGGTTCATTACCAAATAAAAGTATCACCTTTCATTCTGTAAGTCAGGGATTCATTTACAAAAATAGTTGTGTCCTCCTGATTTCATCAATATTATGCATACTAGATGAATAGGTGCATGAGTTTCTGCAGGGTTAGGACTCTGGGGCAAATAGGAAAACATCTGCTCTGTCACTCAGACTGTGCCTAGCTGGCAATCACAGCTGCAGTGGAAACAATAGGCTTGAGTTTATTTTTTCATGAGGTTATTTCTAAAGCAAAAGTGATTTTAAATGCCTGAAAAGCAAAATTGTTGTTAGAAACATTAAGAACATTTTCTGCATAACATTGCATTTTTTTTTGTTTGTTTGCAGTCGCTTGATGGCATTAAAAAGAATGGGAATTGTCAAAGACTATGAGGTAGGATTCCATCCGTAATGAAACATTGCTTGCATTTTTTTCCCTGGGAGGACCACTTTTGAGATACTGATCTGTATATTATTTCTTTCTACAGAAAATCCGTACCTTCACAGTTGCAGTAGTAGGTGTAGGGGGCGTTGGCAGTGTGACTGCTGAAATGCTGACAAGGTGTGGCATTGGTAAGGTAATGAGAGTTTTTTTATTCTTCTGTATCTTTATAGTAGATGGACCAATCCTCTTCTTAAAGAATTTGATTTGATTTCACTCTGTTGATTTTACCCAAATAAAAAAATGTTGTGAAGAAAGCACTCAAGAACAGCACTTGTGTAAACATGGCACATGAAGAGTCTGTATTTTTATTATGCTGGTAAAATTGCTTTATTTAGGGCTTAATCCTGTATCATGTGGATGATTCTTGTTTGGATGTTTGTCATCTCCATATGACAAAGGTTCATATGAACCTATTTCTCTAATCTTCATGCTGGATTATTGCAAAAGGAAAACAAAATAAAGAAAAAGGAGGGGATATTTCACATAAAAGATAGAGTCTTACAAGAACCAACTTTAGATCATGCAGTTGAAATGTAGTAGATGACAAACAGATATCGTTATCACAAACATTAGTTTGTCATGTGGCAGCAAGTAGGAATATAATAGATGTGATACTCTTCATGTAGGTTAATCTGTTGAATATTCTTAGTTTAGATCAAATAAAGAGTTAACTTTTAATTGAGTAATTTTAATGATGTAACATTGATTCCGTTTTTCACGTCCTTATGATGTCATTACCTCTTGTATATGAACTGAGTGGGTCTCTGAGGGGGGGAGTTTGGTTGGGGGAGTTTTCTATGACTTTGGTTTTAGAATTAGTTTTGTTGTTCAAAATGCCTTTGCCACGGTGCACTGTTTGCAGGGTCTCTGGAGATTGACACATGTTAAAACAATCTTTATTGTAGCTGCTTCTCTTTGATTATGACAAAGTGGAACTGGCAAACATGAACAGACTCTTCTTCCAACCTCATCAAGCTGGATTAAGTAAAGTGCAAGCAGCGGAACATACTTTGAGGTATAACTTGGAGAAGTGCGTATCAAAATGTATTTAGCCAGGATGCTGCTCCAAAAAACCAATGTTGCACTCTTAATCATTTGCAAAGTAGCATGATCTAATTTGGGAATTTGAGTATAAAATACTTGTGGGGATGATTGATACTTCAAAGACATTTTTGTACTGGCCAAAACATTAATGTGAGTCTACTTTTTAAGTACAGCCAGTTTTGCTCAGAAGTTTGGTATGAACGATGCCACTTCATATGTTGCGGGTTTTCTTCTCATCTAATCTGAATTTTTGACAAATATGGGTGAATTCTAGAGTTCAGACTGGAAACTTAAGATTGTAGCAACACTTGTGAAGTTAGGGAGTAGAATGCAAATTACCATTTTATTCTTTACTACTGATTTCTATTATTTCCTCCATAAGGGATATTAATCCTGATGTTCAATTTGAAGTACATAACTACAACATCACAACACTGGACAACTTTGAGCACTTCATGGATAGAATAAGGTAAAATCCCCCAACTTTAGCAGATTGCTAACTTCTGCTGATGTGTGGTTCTACACAGCCTCACATTTTCCTTGCTGGGGCTCTTTTTCAATTTAATAACTTCCAGTTGAAAACCTCTGGGAAATATATGTATATGAAGACATTCCTGCCTAGATGTGTTCTCTATAGCTGGCATTTATTTCTGCTGTTACGTAGCTATTTTTTATGAGTGCCTCTTTAGATTTCCAAACAAAACTCCAGGTTTTCCATTATGGAAAACAGGTCAGATCATATCTTGAGTGCTCTGTAGTTAAAGCAGGTATGATTTATAGAATGAAGAAGAAAGTAGTCATTAGTGATTAGTGGATCTCATAGAGATCTGAAATAACTTAGATCATAGAACAGAACATAGTTCTGTTGTACAAAGAAACAATTCTGAGTGCTTTGTACAGTGAGTGCATACTGTATAAAACAGTCTTAAATGCCCATATATTTAAATCCCAGCTTCAGCAGGGTGTTGTATCTACTGCAGATCTAAGATGCCGCTTGTTTCCTGTACTGCATTTGCACAAGTTTTGTTAGAAATTCACTTTTCTTGGGCTTCTGTTCTCTAAAGCAGCATGTTGGTTGTTGTGTTGGTGTTTTGTTCTGCCAGCAGGTTCATGTAAACCTCTGATGCTTGTTTCAGTAACGGTGCACTGGAGGAAGGGAAGCCTGTGGATCTGGTTCTAAGCTGCGTGGACAACTTTGAAGCTCGCATGGCCATTAACACGGTAAGGCATGAGCTTGTGGAAGTCTATTTTCTCCTATAAATAATGTTAGGAATTGTGGAACTATAGAAAAGACAGGAACTTAAAACCAGTCTCCTAAGAAATGTCCCCCTTGGCTTGAGGAATCTGAGCTTTTACCCAGTTCTTATAAACCCATTTTATGAGTGTAAATATCACTGAAGTCTTTAAAGTTACTATCAGCTAATGGTTAGTAAAAGATCAAAGTATCATAAACTTTGTCTTTTCAAATTACTCTATTTATATAACAGTATTTTCAAAGGCTGGTACGTTAAATCTTACAAACTTTTAAAGATTTTCTATAGCTAATTGTATACTTCACATGGCTTTTTGTATACTAAAAATGCTGTTTATTTAATCAAACTGTTTTTCTTTATAGTAGCAGCCAATGTAGGGTATATGCCAAATGTGTGTTTTCTGTTACCCTTCAGCTGACTTGATCCACAAATTGCAGACAGGCAAGGCACACAGATACACTGTACCCAAGCATCTAAGAATAGTTTGTGGAATTATATTCTGCAGTGTGCTGGAACTGCGTCACTAATGTCTGTATTTGTTAAAACATCTCAGGTTCTCAGGAAAGCACAAATGGGTGGCTTCATGAGGGTGACTTTAATTTGCTTTTTGATTTGTCCTTTGATAAATAATTACTCTCTTCATGTCCCTTTTTCTGACCATAGCCTTTTTGCCTGAGAGCCGGGAGATGAATGTGTTTCATCGCTCCCAATTTATCACATTGTTTGGGTTCCTTTTCTTTTCATTAAACTTCTGCAGTGCTGACCTGCATGTTTGTGTGTTTATAAGGCCTGCAATGAACTTGGACAAATCTGGATGGAGTCTGGAGTGAGTGAAAATGCAGTGTCAGGACACATCCAGCTGATCATACCTGGTGAATCAGCTTGTTTTGCGGTACGTGGTGCTCTGCTCAGTTGGTCACTTGCCTTTTAGAGTGGGACTGGGAATGTGAAGATTAGCTGGCCTAGTGAGTGTGACCCTGGCACAGCTGATGCAGGTCCTTAAAATTCTATGTGATCTGTGGGATTTCTTGAATGCTCTTTTACAGCTTAATTTCTCTATTGTCCCTCAGTGTGCTCCTCCACTGGTAGTAGCTGCAAATATTGATGAGAAGACATTGAAACGAGAAGGAGTTTGTGCAGCCAGTCTTCCTACAACCATGGGTGTTGTGGCAGGAATGCTTGTACAAAATGTTCTCAAGTAAGTGACCGAGTTGTTGCTGTTTGATGTGTACAGCAAAATATGAGAAAAAAAAACCCTGAAGGAACATTTCATAATGACAGGTCTGGTTCTTTTTACATGTTCATGGCTCATTTCCTAATGCTATTGGCAACACTGTACAGGGCTGAAACACACATTGCTTGAATTTTAACTAGAACTAGAAGGGTAAGAAGCAGTTTCAGTGTTTTCCAAGAGGTTTCTGTTACTGCATACACACATTTTTTTCTTAGTTCTGCATTTAAACATGCTCTGATTTGACATTAAAAATGCTATAGTGCTGACTTGTCTTTGAAATTTTGTACATGGACAAAGAATAAATTACTTCTCTTGCCTGTAGCTGAGTTATTCTCACACACCCTGAGAAGATGGGATTCTATATTGATCCAGTTATTCTGTTGCCAGCTGACTGCACCATAACTGGATTTAAGGCAACTACAGTGATTCTACAGCTCCATGAGTCTGATAGTGTATTCTTAAAGTTCTTTGAGGAAAAATTATTCTCTGAGCAACTGAAGTTTTAGGTTTGAACCTGTATTACAAGCTCCTTCTTTCTCTGTGTTTCTAGATACCTGTTAAATTTTGGTACTGTGAGTTATTATCTTGGTTACAATGCGATGCAGGATTTCTTCCCAACTATGTCCATGAAGCCAAACCCCCAATGTAGTGACCACAATTGCAGAAAACAGCAAGAAAATTATAAGGTAAAAATGGTTTGGGTTTGTGGGTCAATTTTTTTATTTCCCTTTTGTAAGAGAACAAAGCAAGCTGCAAATCTGTAGTAAAAGAAAATGTTCATTGCTACTCCAGTTTGCAGCAGTCATCTACAGATGGTTGCACACGTTTCTAAATGTACAGTACTTAAAGTTACCTTTAAGTAAAGGGTAGGAAGAAAAGTTGAGCAGTTGTGTAGAACAAAATATTACTTAACTGAATGCAAACTTTTCTGGCAGTTGTATGTTTCTGAATGTTAACGGGTTTGGTGTTTTTTGAACTTGCAGGTATTCTGCCTTTTTGCTCCTTAGCAGTCACCATTTAGAACTTTTTTATCTTACATATTGGAAGAAATCTGAATATTAGGCTTGAACTTCTTTGCTGTTCCTGGAAATCGGACTGTTACATTTTGGTTGTCGAGGGGTTTATTTTCTTTTGTGTTTTCCCTCCAGAAAAAAGAAGCTGCAAGTCCAAAAGAAGAAGTAATTGAAAAGGAAGAAGAAATAGTACATGAAGACAACGACTGGGGTAAGTCATCAACTGGTGACTAAATTATGTTCCCAATACTGAGATTGAGTTTGGGTGAGCACAGTTACAGGTACATAGAATTCTTCTAGTTCCTACTTTCTGTAACTTACACTGTGTAATTCCTGTTGGCTTTTCACGGGTTTTGAAAGTAATTTTACCACAACTTGATGATACATTTTTAGTGCAATGTGTAGGTTTTAGGCTCAAAATGTAACTGCTGCTTGTATAAAGCTTTCTCAGAAGATGGTCTGAAGATGAGAGAGATATGAGAAGATGTATTAACTGCATATTCCTTTTAAATATACTGAAGAGCAGTTGTCATTTCCATAACCAGTATGCTGAGGCATCCCATGGATTTTTACATTCTTCTGAGGGTTTTAAATTAGAAGGAATTATCTTAAGGAATGGTAGATGTGTTTTATATAACTGTTTTAAGAATGGAGATACATGTTCTGTTTATTACATGCTACAAAAATAATCTTATCTTACAACTGGGAGAAGTGTCCTTGTGGCTAAGGACAAGGAGGGGATGCCATTCTGGTTCCTAAGTCATATCTTGTAAAGGGAAAATATTTTGCATTGATAATGGAATGAAGTAATTGAAATCAAAGGTGTTTCTACTTTAATTTTGCTCTGTTTTGGGGAAGTAGCTGCACCTTTCCTCTTACTGTGGTAACTTGGTGATTAAAGAACTTTTTCTTCTAACTTTTAACAGAGTTCTTGTTTCCTTTTAATGCAAAGGCATTGAATTAGTATCAGAAATTTCAGAAGAAGAGCTGAAGGCTGCATCTGGCCCGGTACCTGAGCTTCCTGAGGGAATTAGTGTAGCATATACTATCCCAGACAAGGTAACGTATTTATTCTTTATGAATTTTTGAAATACACATTGTAGATTAAATTTATAATACCAGTCTGTCTGGTTACCCTTTAAACCTAAAACAGAATTACATCTTGAACAATTCCAGTGGAACTTGACTGCAGTTCATTTGATTGTTCTTTTTTATGGTCCAGTTTTGTGTTCCTAGGAAAGATACTTCTTTAAGTGTGGATGCCAGTGTGAATGTACTGCTGAGATGATAGGAACTAATGCATTTGGGGGCTGGGGGAAGGACAGCAAGTGTGAATTTCTCAGTTGATATTTTGGTGACTAATTAAATTTTACCATACATACCTTGTAAAAGCTGTACGTAGTCAAAGAGCAATGAGTATACCTGGGGAACATAGAATCTGAATGTATTGCAGCAGGAACATTCTAACTCCTAGTCAAAATAGTTTACAATTGAAGCTTATAATCACTTAGGCCTAATCTCACAACTGAGTGCCTGGTTCTAGGAAAATGGTGTGGTGTTACAGCAATAAAGCTGATCTGTGGGGGGTTTTGTTTACTTTTTTATTGACAACTTTTTCTTCCTGTTCCTAACAGGAAGAGAATTTAATAACTGGAGAGACAGTAGCAGAGTCTGAAGAAAGCCTCGAAGAACTCATGGCCAAAATGAGAAACATGTAGAAAAACAGGTATTAATTACAACTTTCACGAGTTTGGATGGACATTGGATTTTGAGAAGACCAGAAATCTTACTTACTTTTTTCTTTTTTTTTTTTTTTTTTTTTTACATCCATTGAAGCTTACCTTTACTTTTCTGATGAATCAGAACTGTTACGGGGTATGAAGGACACAGACTTACACGGTTTATATTCTGTTTTCTTATCATGTCTTTATTAGCAGATGGAGCTGTGCTACTGTAAATTTTAGTTTCTCAGCATTGCTAGTGTCCAGATATTCAGTGGCAAATAAAAGGACCTGGACAAACTAAAAAAGCAGGCACAGCACATTATATACCCATCATGTGATGAGAACAGCACATAGAACAGGCCAAGGGAAAGATGAAATCTGCTGGAGTGGACTGAGTAGGTGAAGGGCAGATGGTAATGCCTCTCATGATGCTGCTCCTGATTTTCCAGGTACTTGTACTTGGTTGTCATTCATTGGTCTAAAGTCTTGGCATGGATCATGCTGTGGCTAGTTTTTCTGAGTAATGAGAACATCTAAGCCTTTTCGTCTGCCTTAAATATCCCTGGGATGGAATTTTCTTTATCAATGTCTTACTACTGCTTGTCCTTAAACAGCTGTCTTATGTATGTGATGTTTTGAGTATACTGTAAGAAAGTGAAGTCTTTTGTTAGTATTACATTAGCAGACTTCATATCAGCATGCCACTATTCTGTCTGGCAGATGCTTTTCATGACAAAATTACAAGCAACATTGGAAAGAACCAGAGATTTTGTCTACCTTTTCAAAAGTCTAAATATTATATTTTTGTTGGTTACTGAAAGTTTAGCTATAATTCTGATTACTCCCTATCACATTGGCTATATTAAGGAATATAAGTCTGAGTTTGCATAGAAAGTCTTCTAAAATTGGATGCTATAAATTTTTAGTTTTGAAAATATCCTCATTGGAGTAGCTCACCTTTTGTATTTGTCCTGTAAATGACGTTAGTATGGTTATATAACCTTTTAAATGACCACATGTTAAACTGACCTGTAAATATTTGCATCCTGGAGCAGCAGTACCCTGCAGAACTGGAAGGATCAGTTTTAATTATTTTAACTACTGTGGGCATCTTATCCTGAACTTGGTAATTATTTCAGCCTTGGAATAATACAAGTATAATACAAATATTTCCAAGCTGGCTCTTCAAAAATCTTTTCCACAATGTGAGGCAGCCAACACAGAGCCCGCTGTTAATGGCAGTGGTAGTATCCCACTAAAATGTAAAGAGACAGCAATATCATGGTGGTGCTTTTGTTTCTTAGGGCAGCTGAATGATTACCTAGTTAAAGTTAGTTAAAAAAAATGTTTCATTTCTGAGCAAATGAAACAAAACTTCAAAACTTCAAAATCAGTTTCCTCCCCAGCTGACGTCTTTATTTATTATACACATAAAAAGCATCTCTGAAACCAGTGAGGGAGATTTTGGGTGAATTTTTAGCGTAGGGCATTATACTGTAAAATCAAAGTGGCTTTTTTTGGCTTGAGTTCTGTTTTGGAGAAACCAGGTTTTAGAAATTAACTGCAAAAAAAGATAGGAAATAGAATAATGAGACCATTAAAAGGTAGATACTTGAATCTGTGTCACTAAGTGTACGTTAGCTTGATGCAGTGTCAATTTACATGTTACATTTCTGCGTGACTTCCACCTTTCTTCTGGGAACAAGAAAAGTCAGGCACACGGCTGGCTCTGGAGATCCTGAGGCAAATGGCTGACCCATTTCTGCAACAGCTCAGTTCATCCTGACTCTTTTAACTATTTGGCTGACATGGCTGCTGTCACAGGATTGACAGCTTTACGAGAGGCAACTTCACATACACTTTTATGAGGGAGTAATACACTTTTGTATGCCCTGTTAGAGAGTGCACAGAATGGTTCCTGTGTTACTTTTAGACTTTCTTGTATGTACAAGAAGAGTTTGAAATAATCAGAAAATAAATAAAATATGGTCTTATGTGTATGTGTAATGGTTAAAATTATTTAAAAATAAACAGCATCCAAAAAAGCAGCATTAAGGATTTTTTTTTATATATTCAAAAGATATTTACAAGTATAATGTACTCTAACTGTAAAACATAATAGAATGTTTATTGCTTCCTTGTTATGAACTAACAAATCAAAGTACATTGCCATTATTAAGTCCAGCTTTATTTGGCAATCTTATAAAAGTGTTCAGTTTTAACAGCCTCTCATGAACGGTATTAAGATGTTGATATTCTGACAGTGTAATTAAATCTCCATTGAAACTGGTGACCCTCTGCTTTGAGGTGGAGTTCTCCTACACAGAAGTATTATCTGGCATACCCCATGTATACAAATGACTTTTCCTTGCTGTCTCTGAGGCACAGCTCCATGGAAGCTGTCCTGTAAGCTTTCTTTAGGTTTACAGGGTAGGCACATGAATTCCTCACCCTCTCTGCTAAAGGAACGTGGTTACATTTTAATTTTTTTCTTACTCCAAAACCAACCTGGCAACCTATGAGGAAGTTGGAGAGAAGTTGCCCAATGGATGAACAGTAACAGTTCAGCAACAGTAACACTGATGATCTAGAAAGTAACTTCTTATTTAAACTAGCAACAAGAGGGGAAACTATTTAGGAGAGGAAGATATACCACTGTTCATGTTAAAATCAGAACAGACGTGACAAGCTAGACCAGACATCTGATAATTCTGTAGAGGAGAGAATTACCAGGTCTGAGAACATCAGGCAACATAAACACACACAAGCTGAGTAGGTTGAGGTTTTGGGGGGGTGTGTGGGTATTTTTGTTTGGGGTTTTCTGTGTGTGTATTTGTTTTTCCTTTCGCCCCTCTTAGTTGGTGGCAATCCTGCAAAGAACTTTCCAATTTTCAAAACTTTTCATTCAAGGTGGCTGAAAGAGTGGTAAAACCCTTGCTTTGCTTACAAACTCATTTTCTGAAAAAGAGGAAAATATCCAGAGAGCTATTACAAAGTGTTAATTAACTCAGTGCTCTATCCTAACACCTTCAAGAACTATTTTTTATTTTTGTTTCCAATTAAACCTTAATCTTAAAAATCAAATTTGTGTTGTATGTTTGTGCTATCAGTTTTATATACCTTTTTTTGCCAAGTTACTGCATTACCAAAATACTAAATTCTTCCTAATAAGAACACGGATTGAAATGAGCAATATTTAATTCTACTTTATAAGAGAAAAAACACTGTGGAAGGCAAGTACTCCTTTGAAGTGAAGGCCATTTCTATTTTTGAAACTGGATCAATTAATCTTAACATTAGTTGCCATTGAAATATTATAGTAGGGTTTAAATTAATTTTCCACTTACATTCCTTTTTTTATAAAAAGTTTTTTTAGTATGTATTTTATTTGATTGCATGCATTGATGCATGCATTTATGGACTGAATGAGAATAGAACTTAGACTGATTCTTCCAATGACTCGGGTATTCAGAAATAAAACAGGCACGTAGATTTGATCTACATTTCTTTATCTGATGGAAAACAATTTTGCATCACTAGGTTTTCCCAGCTAATACAAACAATTCTTGTATTTTAAGGGATTCAGTAAGATTAAATAGTGGAAGTACTGCTAAAAGTTTAAGAACAGGAAATCTGGCCATAATCACCTTCATTCTGATTGCTCACTGGAAGTATTTTTATGGAATAGAGTGGAATCTTACAACAGCTTGAAATGATGATGATGATGATGACATATTTAGATACCCTAGCTTCCCAAGGAAACCAATTAATTTTGCACAAGTCCCTTGAATGAAAGTTTGCTTAAGGCTGAAATAACCCTGCAGGTAAAACTTCAGGTTAAACAATATTTTCAAAGTTTTTTCAAAATTACCGTTTCTTCAGAAACAACTTCAAAGGCTTCTAAAAAGGCAGGAAGGATTGATGATACAAAAATACACAAATCCTCTAAGCCATGCTATTACAACACAGAAATAAGAACTGCCCCCTAGAGTTTATACAAGTGGTTCAGCTTGTTATAGTCCTGGCATTTATGCTAAGAGCCATGAAGTCCATGTTTTCGGCATTAGCTACACCTTGAGCTAGTAACTAATGTGTGTACCCATGCACAATGAAAGCTCACTTTGTACCATGCAGTCTGCAAAGTTAAGGCAGAATTCATGAAGACAGGCGTCAGTCCCAAAACTGAAAGTACATAATCCTTGGAAAAATGGATTTGTCTTAGTAATTTTCTGTCTTCTTGAAAATATCAACAGAGACTGCCTTTTCTTGGAGCAGGTTTGTATCACCTCTGTCCATGTTCCAGCAAAGCGTTTGGTGACAATGCACTTTTTAAGCTGAATGTGTCTCCACTTGATGAGTGTCGAGAAGTTGCTTTTCCACCAATCAACAACGTCTCTGCTTCTTTTATTTCCATAGCTCTCTTGTAAAGTTCAGCTGCCTTCTCAAAATCTCCCCTTTCATAGCTTTGGAAAAGAGCAAAACAAAGTTGAAACAAGCAAATAAAACAAGTCTCTCAATTAATTTAAATTGAAATATACACCATACTATCAATGTAGTGTACTTAAAACTCTACTTTCCTAGAAAATACACAAGCCCAGATGTTTTGTTTCATGCAGTAATTTGCATTTATGGGGTTGAAGCATATAATCTTACCTTAGCACAGCCAAGTTTTTCAGTGTTTCCCCCACGCGAGGATGCATTTGGCCAAAGCTGTCTTCATAAATCTTTAGTGCGTGTTCATAGAGAGGCAAAGCTTCAATCTGCTTTTTCTTTGGGTAGCAGAAAGTTTCTTCGTTACAGATGTGTATTTCTTTGATACAGATGTGTAGTACCTGGGCTTTTTATTTTTTGTCAACAACATTAAATACGCATCCTAGATGCAATTCATGCCTACCATTCACAGCCATTATCTTTCCCCTGCATATATTTTCCTTGCCAAATACACTTCCAACGTTTAAAGTGGAACCCAAGAATTTGCAACTACTATAAGGAGTTTCCCTTTTCAATATGATCAAGTTTCTTTTGTTTCATTTAGGTAAAAGTCATAAAAAAGCCTAAGACAAGAAAAATAAATGGTAGGCATTAATAACTTACCATCTGGCAATAAAGGACAGCCAGGTTTACCAGAGCAGTTGCTACACTCGGGTGCTTTGGGCCAAATGACTTCTGTCGAATTTCAACTGCTAGCTCATACAGAGGAACAGCCTTGTCAAGCTTTCCCTAGAAATAACAGGGGAAAAAGTGATTCAGTTCTCTGGAATCAAGAAGGTAACAGCAAAACCTATTTTAAACAAAAGCCTTGGAGAAGATCTCACTATTTCTAGAATAAGGGGATAACTTTGCTAAATAATATGTATATTCTGTACAGATTATTTATTGTGAATATTTATTAGAACCTAATTTTCCAAAATACTGGGCATATTCAACTCCCAGTTAATGTGTTTCTTAATGTCTATTTCTTCCTTTCTTAATTTATTTTTTCCCCACAAGTGTCTCATTGAGAAGGCTGTAAAAAGATTTTTCAGTTGTACTTTTATCAAAATAATTGTCTCTACTGACTTTTAATTTGTCCTCTTTCAAACTATCAAAGATTTTTTTTGATGCAAATATTGTGTGATTCTGCAGCATGAAAATTAAAAGCTGAAGTGAGCACAAAATAACATGACCCAAAGCCATTTAACAGCAGGTAACAATTATTTAGCAAAAACACAAGCAAATTTGATTCAAGAGACTATCTTCATGGTCTTTTTTCTCTTTGAAGAACAGTAAAATGTGAAAATCTAGATCAAATCCTTATAATTCACTGAACTTGATCTTGGTTCAACAGCTGGAAAGAGTATAACACTATTACACCTAACAATAGCAAATGCTTAGAACAACCATCTACAGCCACAAATATTCCTAACACATTTCAAAATTATGAAATGCAGAAGTTTATACTCCTGTTAATTTTACTCCTCACAGTGCATTTTGCATAGGAGTAACGCTCATCTTTCACTGAGTCAACAGAAGCTGAAGGTGGCTCAGGAAGAAAGTTTATTTGTGAAATACTATCTCCTTCAAAAGCCTTCAAGTTACCCTTGATCTGACTGTAAAGTTCAAGGTACTTGTGTAAAAAGAACTATTCCTACCCCCTAACATGATTTTTTCCATTTAGACAAAGACATTACAGTTGATTTAGGTGATCACAAGAGGTAACAGGCTTCTCCTCACCATCTTTTTGTACAGCACTGCCAGGTGTTTCACAGTATAAGCCAAGGAGGGATGATCTGGAGCCAAGGCTCTCCTCCTGATGTCCAAAGCTTTCTCATAGAGCTCCTCAGCCTTGTCATAGTGCTTCTTCTCATTGTACAGGGCTGCCAGGTTGTTCAGAGACTGAGCGCAGTCCGGGTGGTCGGATCCCAGGACTCGCTCTCGCATTTCCAAGGAGCGCTTCAGGAAAAGCTCCGCTGTCCTACACAACATATTTGCTCATCAATATTTTAAAACTGGTAACATCTGTACAAGCTGAAGTGCCTGTTTGAACCAACAAACTCAGCCTTGGAAATTCATAGTAGAATCTGTTCAGAACTGACAAAGTAGAAAAGACTCTGTGTAATGTCACCAGTGAAGCAAAGGGCACATTTTATCTCACTAGAGTAGGTGCTACTATTCCATTACAGCTTTACAGCAGCTCCTCTATCAAAACTATTGGTGATCAGCCCTTAAGACTGATGTCCATTATAACTAGGCAGCTCCTCATCATGACATCCACACAAACCCTGTCATGCTATTTTCAAGAGCTCAGCTTAGTAAATCAGAAAAATCAATTTTATGTTAGAGAAAAAAAAGACCATTTATACACAGAACTGTAGGTTCAATTCTGGGGCTCTTAGACGTGTCAAAAGGTGTTAACTCTATGCAAGGGCTGGAGGATGTGTGACAAATAATTATTCATTAAGTGACATACCCTTCTGCCACTGCCATTTCATTTTAACTACATGAAGTCTTGGACTTGCTGGTTCAGAGCAGGGATATCAATTTTTAAAAGTTCCTTAAACCTCCACTAGAACAAAGTTTACACCTTTTCTCACCTATGAAATAGTGGAGATACAGCTACTCTTGAAGTAGGTTGTGTTTAACAGGAACTACGTATGAATAACATGGAATATTAAACAATCTTGTATGAGATTAGATAAAATATTGCTCCTCTATAATCAGTCACTTCAGGAGGGTAAACTGTGAAAACCCCATATATCCAACAACCGTTAAAAATCAATTCCTTCACTGCAGAGATTGTGATTCTGTATGCAGATCCTAAATAATTATATACTACTGTAAATATCCAAAAGCTACAGGTGTCTTAAATAGCATGTACAGGAAGAACTAGAAATAAAAATACTTCCAGAACTCATTCTGTGTTTTTTTGCTGGACACTTTTGTTCTTCTCTGAAAAGATTCAGTTCAGTAGAGTGGGATTTAGGTGACTTTACAATTCCCTCACAACACACAGTTTAGATTCCTCTGTCAGCTAAAGAAGTTGATGTGAAGAGTGGCTAAACACACAATCAGAACTATCTTGCACCTTTTATTCCCCTTCTTCAACACTCCTGCTTATTTCTGTCTGCTTTTAGAACACCTTTGTGCTGTTCTGGCCCTTTTTGGCTTTTTAACAGGACATCAGGGTAAAAGCTGAAGGATTACAAAGCACAATGAATATTTAGGTCATGACTTCTTGTAATACTGTCATAGAAAACCAACAATCCTGCTGTTCAAAGATGAGCACTGCAAAGGAGTCACGAAACAGTGAAGCTGAGTAGAGAAGGCACAAGTTTGAGAGAGAAGTGGTATTTGCAACAAAGGCTAATTAACTGCGGAACATCAATTCTGAATGCACTGACTGGATAAATATCCACATGCCAACAGTACCAAACAGAAAGCAGGAGGGCATTTCACAGTGAACAAAACCCAGTAGAATGAATAAGGGACAGTACTACAACAAGTATTTGATCATGTATCTGCAGTTAGTGCTAGATCTCCATGGTCTGCCTACATTCAGGTAGTGAGAACACTCAATGGATGTGTCACAATCAGTACAACTCACTCAAGATTATTCTGCAGGTAGTAGAGGACTCCAAGCTCGTTGAGGGTTCGAGCATTATCTGGTGTGTCCTTGCCTAATGTGAGCTCTTCCAGTTGCAGGGCTCTTTGACGCAGGAGAGCAAAGCCACACTACAGCAAACAGAAGGAAATGTAAGCCAGTCACCAGTACTTTAAAGTTTAACACTAAAGACAGAAAACCAAAAGATTCAGTTCCGTGCCAAAGGAGTACAATGATCCTCCTTAAGTTCTATTTTTGAGCTACGTGGCAATTGCTTATTTACAGTCTATCAGCAAATTGCAACAAAAATGTGAAATTTTGGTGAAAATTTCCAGGCAAGTTACTGTGCTGTCACACCGCTCTCCCTGTATCAGACAGGCTCATTTGCTTAAACTCCACAGTTCAAATAATAATTCAGGTCAAATTCTTAGGTTTATAAGCTCAAAACTTAAAATCAATATCATCTCCATCCTAAATAAACACATAAAATATTACTCAAGGCTTCACATCAATCTTTTTAAAATGGGCAGACAAGTTAATTCTTACAAGCAAAACAATTCAAAGTAAAAAAGCTGTTTTTACACATTCTGCCTATTTTTGACCTTTGCAGTCACGATAAAAATATTTTTGCAGAAGAACTCATTATAGAAATAGACCAAATCTTCATGAACCAAATTCATTCTTGTTTAATCACTGTGGAAACAGCAACATGTTTATAGGTTTTTACTACTTTTATTAGAGCTACAACTTCACCTCTGGAGTTATTAGCTGGATTCTTACAGTATCATTACATGATAAACCCGTAGCTCAAAAATGACAAGAGAAGCCCTGTAGCTGAAAAACAACACAGAAAAAGAAAACAGGGGAAAACTCTGTATGTCACCTAATATTTTTACTGGGATTTTCCACTACAGTAAGCATTGTATTCAGTAGGATAAATGTCTCAGCTATTCTGGAGAACACCTTCTTCCATTGTCACTTTGACACACAACTGTATCAGCTGTAATTCTGCACCTCTGAAATGTATACATCCACTTCTTTCTTTTCCACTTCTCTCAACTCCATTCCAGTTGTAGTGATACATCTCCACGTCCAGCAGAGTTGAAAGGGCAGTTACCAAAGCTGCTGCTAAGGTACTTCACTACCTATGCCCACAATTCTCAAAAGCCCTGGAGCATTGTCAGCACTGCAGACACAATTTATCATCTGTTTAGCACAGCTGCAACATACCCTGCACCTCTTTTTAAATATCAAGCACTTCCTTACCAGACTGCCTTTCTGCCTTGCTGCTTTTTGGCGTATTTTGAAGGACTTTTTCCTCAGTTGCTCAGCTTGTTCATATCTGAAAGCAGTTATTTGTAGTGTTAAAAGAATTTCAAATGTAGCATCAATATGCTGGAAAAATTCCAAGTTAAGTGTACAGATTTGAAAATTTAAGAATCTTGAAAATCATCCCACTTTTTTCAAATATAAAATTTACAAAATGTTAAGGACCAAGACAATGTTCCTCCTTTATCTCTACAAGTTTTTTGTTAAACTAAGCACAAAAGTTGGCCCCTCCTAGGTGACCTGCTACAAGAATAGAGGAGGGATGCTCATGGATCTCCTGAACATATGAAACTCAAAAAAAAGAACCAAAAAAAATTTCTGGCTTCAGGAAGAAAGCCTTTGCTGCTAATTTTTTTTTGGTACTACCTCCACATAAAACAAAACCAGCAGTGTAGTTAAGCTTACTTGTTCTGCTTTTGGTACAAGGTTGCAAGTGCGTCAAGTTCGCGGGCCACCCGAGGGTGTTCAGCTCCATAGGCGTTTTCAGAGATTTCCAGTGCCTGTTTATACAGCTGCTCAGCATTTCCAAACTTCTTCCACTGAACATACACTCCTGCCAGCTGGTGGAGTGACTGTGCCACCCTCGGGTGGTCTGGATCCAGCGCGGTCTCTCGAATCTCCAGAGAGCGCTGCAGAGGAGCTACAGCCTGTAACAGCCAAGTCCAGAGCGTGAGGGCAGCAGGCAGCATCCTCTGTACTGCAATACCTTAACTACTGCCACAGAAAGCAAACACTGAGCTCTGCTTCATTTGCCTTTTTGCTGTTACAACAATCTCTAAATGTACTTACCTGACTGAGAAGACCTAGGTCCTTAAGAAACCGTCCCAGGGTCTCATAAAGATCAGCCAGGCAGATCATACTTTCCTCTCCCTCACTGCTTTTTTCATATTCTTTCAGAGAGTCAAAATACTCAGCTGCCATAGAGCTCTTATCTTTCCCAACCAGCTGCCAGTAACTCAGCAATTCTGCAAAATGTCCCCTGTTTTAACAAGGAAAAGAATCTTATCTCTGATACCCCTCTATTCAGACTGATGCTAGCTTAGGAAAAAAGGCCTACATGCACAAATGTTGTTGTTATGCTACAGCATCTACAGACACAATCCATGGAGACTAACACTATTCAACAGCAATATTTATTCCTTTACCCCCAGGGTATAAAAGAATAGAAAAAATACATTATTTATATGGAAACAGCATTTAGCACTTCAGCCTCTACTATTTAAGTATTTAGCTCTGTCACTTTCTGATTTATATTGACAAAAAATTACTATGAAATGATTATAATGGCTGAAGCAGTTGCTACCTTTGTACCTTTTGTAAAGGTTTTGGGACACAAAGAGATTCAAAAGACACTTGTGTAGCTTTTGCTTATCACCCTGCTGTTGGAAGAGCCAGGGAAGTTCATCTGCACTTCTCCAAGTCACTCGGTCTTGACTATTGAAAGTCAAACAAATGAAAATTAAGACTCTGACAGGCGTTAACATCTTGTCAATTTGATGTGAAAAACAGGCAAGCATACAATTGCCATACCTGAATGTCTGAACAGACAGATTACTGTAAGACCTATATACTCCATTTTCTTATATGTTCACTTTAATTTCACCTCAGAAGGCACTGGAATCCTCAGGCACTCCACAGGAAGCTGCTTCTCCATCCCATGTGGGCTAATCTGTGCCTGCCAGCAGGATTGCAGCCCTGCAGCAGCCACTGTGCCTTTGTGCCTCCTTTGTCTGGCACACTGTGGCCCTCTTGGCTTCCTGTTTCCCAACAGTGGATGCTTGGAGGAGCAATAAACAGCAGCCCACAGCTGGGACACAGTAACTCACGATGTAAATGCAAATCGTTTTTCAAGCTGGATATGAACCTGTAGATGTTCAGCTGTCCTACCGGACCTCCTCTTATCTATGTGCTAATTGTTTGCTGAACACAAGTGGTTTTCTGCTTCAAGTCCCAACCAAACTCAAGTTCCTAGCATTTACTGGGAATTAAAAATCCACGGGGGTTTGGAGACCACAAAATAACTGGTATGGTATAAATTCATGTCCTTTATTTCCCCACAATCACTTTATCATATGCCCATTCCCCTTCACAGACCTCATTCTTTTCCAAGACTAAAAAGCAACATATCAATAAATAAACCAACTTCCAAACTGACAATTTTGCATAGTTATTTTGCCGTAATAATATACTAAACTCAAAGAAAGTACACAAAGAAAACAAAAATATCTATGAGGCATGAAATCTGCAATTTAGCACTTCTTGAATAATTCTGACCTACCTTAACTGCACGGTGAAATATTCCACTAGTTTTTGTCTATAGGCAGAAATAACATTTTCACCTGCTTCCATATACTCTAGTTTTACCATCTCCCAAGCCTGAAAGAGAGTATAATTAAAAGAAAGAGAATGCATTTAATTTGTTTTAGTGCTGATGATGCACAGGGTGATGAAACACATCTCATGTTCTAGAACTGAAAATCTTTCAACGACAAAGGCACTACTAACAAATTGTCTTACATCAGACCACAGCTCTGCTTCATCAGGCAATATTCCTCTCTCATTCAATCCTTGGTTTTTTTTGGGATGCCAATGCTTTCTAGGATATATGGAGCTAACAACTAATAGATTAGAAATTTATGAAGGTTTGAAAGGACAGATTTTTAGCAACTGTAGTTGTTGTAGCTTTCAAGGTGTTTCTAAATCAAACCAGATGTTAAGGAGAATGGATGAGCAACCATCAACATTTCAAGGCCTAGCAAACAAGAGAACTTATCTAAAAGACAGGGAGTTAGGGGTTGGAGCTTCACTTGCACATGTTTAGAATTACAAACTCTACCTGGAGGTGCTGGAACTTCAGCAAACCACAGCCATATGTCAGCAGACACATTTTGTGCAGGCTGTGAAGGAGTGAGGCCAGCACTGCAGAAGTCAGCTCGGGATAAAGCTCCATCAGCTCTGACTCACTCACCCCATTGTGGCTGACACCAATGACACACAGTATCTGCATGAAGCAGAAAACAGGATTTCACACAGTTAGCAATATTTCCTGGATAGCTTAGTTACACTGAAATCTCAAGAAAAATACTGTTTATCACTGTGATAACTTTACAGGCAAAGAAAAAAAAAACCTGCCTATACAAGCCCTTTCCCAAGTCTCAAAGGAGAGACCTCAGTGTTAATGGTTTAATATTCTAATAGATAAAGCACCAAATTGGACACTCTGCAACAAACAAATGGCTCCTCTAAAACACTGGGAGAGAGAAACTCTATTATCATGAGGAACTTTCATCTAAGTAAAATATGCTGAGGGTCTTTATGCTGCCAGAACCAAAGAAGTAGCAAGTAGGAGTATTGTGTCCTAATTAAAAAATGTTTTGCACAAGAGGGAAATTCTGCAAAGGTAGGAAGAGGAGTCAGAAGTTTAATAAGCAATGCCTGTATTCACAAGACATCACATTTTGATGCTCAACTATGCTCAATGTAGTTAATCACTAGATCATGGTAGTGATCAGTAAGGAAATGCTAATTCTGCATCACATCATAGTGAAAAAGCCCTGCTTTATTCTGTGAGACAACAGTTCAGCTGATATTTAACACAAAGCAGTCATACATTCTACAGTTATGCAACAGATGTAATTACATTAATTAAATTGTCCCTTCTATACTAATAATACACAATAACCTCTGAATCATACATATGAACTAATATAAATTTGTATTTACTTTCAAGTTAAGAAAAACTCTTTACAGGGAAGAATATTCATTACCTGTAGAAATGGTGATGCATTCTCTGCTTACCTCTCTCAAAAGACCTTTCTCTTTATCACTCTGCAATGATTCCTGAATTGATCTCAGAACAAGCCTGTACAGTGACACTGTGTCTTGACACTGGCAGCACTGCTGAAGAATCTCATCAATATTTCCTGTATTTCCAACACTGAGCAGAAGGACAAAAAGGGGAAGGTTTAGCATATTAAATTTAGCTGAGTAAGACTGATATTGAAACAATTCTACAGAAGAGCTCTATGTCAAATATTCTCTGGATTCCTACTGGATTCAAAAAGTGCACAGCACCTGGTGAGATTTAAACAAGAGGTGGTTTCTTCCAAGCCAATTTCTGTCATATTGTCTGATTTTTCTAAATAGTTGCAACAATTTTATTAAAAAACCTAAGCCGCAGTGTTCTTTTCTCCAGCAGGAGTACAAGTAAGAACATCAGGATGGATAAAGATAAAACCACATGCTGCTATTTCATTTAATGCATTTACAAAGGACGTTTTCAGGAGCAATTAAGTCTTCTAGAACATAAAACATGAACAAAAATGATGAAATCAATCACCCAGAGTAAATTACCAATTAGTGTTTCATCTTCCGGGATTCTCTTAACTAAAAATGCATCTTTCTCAACAAGATGAAGTCTAGGTTACTAAGAAGCCAATGCACTTATTAGGTATTCTCTTGCACAACAGGGAAGATTAATTTTCTCCACGGCAGGAACTACAAGGCTAAGGACCATATGCAGGATATTAAACTAAATAGTCATTGGACTTCCTTGAAGCCTTAAAAATCTATGGGGCAAACTCTCTGGTACATCACTAAACACAATACACCTGAATTTAACTGTTTAACAACGCAATACCAACATTCTCCAAATACCTTTAAAAACCACTGAAGCAACTGATACAGCCATAAAGGAGAAATTAAAATAAAATAGAAATAGAAGAGTTGAAAACAAATAGCTACAACCATTTGGGTTCCCTTTTTATCAAACTGGTGCCTGTACACTCTCTGATTTCTTTTCCTGTAGCATTCATAGTCAGTGAAGGGCAAAACTCCTCCATCATTTTTTCTTAACAAGATTCATTCTGAGTTAAATGAAAGTATTTCATAAGGCTAACCTACTTGAGTCTTCTAATCTAGTGAGGACCATAGTAATTTACAAAACACCTCAACTTACCAAGCAATGGTTTTGCCCAAGAGAGTGACATACAAAGCATTGCAAGTTGTGGCAGAACGACAGTGTCTCTCCAGCTTCTTCTCCTACAACATTTTAAATAAAATCTTTGAGGTGAGATGAAACTAACCATACAAATAAAATGTTAACTGTTTGATAAGAAAACTAAAGTTCTAGATATTCTATCTGTAACATCTGAAGACCATAACAAGAAAAGTAGTGAACAAAATACTGCACATGCTTCCAGCCACAGGAGCATATGAGTGAAAATTCCCACTTGAATTTAAGATGAAGAGCTAGGATCTAACATTACATCTCAACATAAAGGTTACCTTACAGAATCAGTCTCAAGGGCAAAGGTAAAATACTGCTTTTCCCAGTCTGTCAAGCATTGTTTCAGTACTATGCAACAATAATTAATTAAAACATAATTAATCTTTCTGGTATTCTAAAATGAAATAACACATTTACAGTAGTATGTGCAACTGCACAGTTTTTCTGTTAAAAATTTATGTTGTTCCATCAGTGTTTCAGTGCTATGAGCCATGGGGTAAAATACTCAAACTTCATGCTACCTTGAGCAATTGTATTTAGTTAGCTAAATATAAGTCTTTCTTTTGGCAGCTGGGCTTATTTCACCTTTCCATGTTTTCATTAAAAGTTATACTAGAGTAAGGTATTTTAGAAAACAGCCATACCTGCTCTTTAGTCAATTTAACATTTGCAGAGTTACATTCTGCACTAATGAGAGATTTAACATCTTTGGAATTCAGCGGATCAAGATGAAGAGTGGGCCATAACCTTTGGTAAGAGAGAAAAAAGTCATATTTGAACCTTATTAAAGAGCACACAAAAGGAGAGGAAAAGACATCAGAGTTCCAGGGCTTTTTAAAGATTTATATCAAAGCAGTAATTGAAGCTGTTCCCTGCTACTATGAAATTCTAATCATCTGAAGTAAAATTTCCACTTTTAGCCTTATCCTGAATCTACATCATGGTACTGCAGTTCTTGATGTGCATCTGACTGCATTTAATATCATCTTTCATACCGTCATGTGGATAGATCCATCACAGTAAAACAAAAATCTGGTTTTCCAACAGCTAGAATCTGTCATTGCAGCTACAATAGAGAAGCTTTCATTTCCTCATGGGTTGGAAAATCTCATCCTATTAAATCTCCATGTCTCGACAAATTTGTCTGCTCTTCAATGAGTAACTGCAATTTAAAATAATAATTCTAAGCCAGGATACTTTGACACAACACAGAAATATAACATACCTCCACGCCTGCGGACACGTTTCTACATTCACTGATACAATCACTCTCACGTTCACTGGCAGTGGATCTATCAACCACTTCATATGCTTCTCAGCTTGCTTAAAAACAAATTTTCATTTCTTAACACAGAGGTTGTTCAAAACAATGCCAGAAGTTGCTATGTTTCATTAACTGTGCAACCCAATGAAAGGAGTCTTAAATTCTCCAGTATCCTTACAAATCTGTTATGATCTGGTCCTCTAGATGGTACTAAATGACCCATTTTTATGTATCAGCACAACTGTACACTAAATAAAGCAGATAGAATACTATTGTTGCAAGATTCACCTCATAAAAACCAGGCTATTTACATGCCAAATAAGTCAGCTCACAGCCTTGAATCTTTGGATAAGTAATGTAACCAGACTGATCAAAAATTAAAGTGTAAAGATAAAGTTTAGAAGAAAAAAACGAAATAACCCCAAAAAACTTTATCTACAAAAATAACTCAACTGCATTTTCACAAAACTATTTTCTGTATGTTCTCTCCAGAGCAAAGCAAACACTAATATTTTTGGTACATAGCTATGGCTGAACCTATTACAACAGTCATGATTCCCCTTAGACTTAGATTCCCCTTAGATAAATGGCAAAGATTTTGAAAACATACCTGTATTTGGTCAATAGAGTCAATGATTATAATAATGCTGCCTTGATGGCGTGCAGAAAGTTTTTCCAGCCAACGGGGAAACTCTTCTAGAAGTTTAGCTGGATCGAAAGTCAGAGGCGATACTAACCAAGAGTGTTGCATAAGCTGCAGAATGTACAAGAAATTCTACCTCAAAAATCTGCTAGAATAGTTGAAAGAAGTCCTATAGACGCAAAAGAAAAACAAAACAAAACAAAAACAGTTCTCCCCCCCATCTCACCCTTCCCCCCAAAAAACTCCATTTGATTTAGGAGCAATTTTTCTAGTCAAGTTCACACAGAGTTCCTTCCTTCTAGTATATACAGAAAGCTGGCACATGCAGAACAAAGGATATTTCTTGAACTCAGTGTGTAAATTCTAGAGTAATAACCTTTATACAACAGACGAGAAATATGGAGACTTAAAGGACTTGAAGTTGCAGAGATTAAACAGGCAAACATCTAAGATAGGTGAGAAAATTGCAAGGATAGCACAACTGAATTAATCTTTTTACAGGTTTTAGTACTGTAAGGCACTTAGTGGTACTCTGTGATGAACAAAGCAAGTTCAGACCCTGGTACAAAAATGATTCTTCTTACTCCCCATGTACTTAGCACACAATTAAAAATAAATTAATATAGGAGAGAGTCTAGTCTAGGAACAAGATGGTGCCAAGTGGCCAATACAGCCTCAGGTTTCTAAGCACATAGAAACAAGAGGTACCACCTGCCTCTCTCATTGGCCAGATGGCAGGGAATTTTGGAAGGAGTTTATATGTCATGAATATAGGTCACTGGAAACATTACTGCTAATGGTAATCTATTATGAATATCCCAAAGATGCTATTTTATTGAGCTACGTTAAGTGTATGAGATCAGATTCCCCTTGTTCTATAATGCCTTACATTGCACAGACTCACAGAAGAGTTTGGACTGGAAGGAACTTTAAAGGCCACCTGGTCAAAACTCCCTGCAATGAGCAGGGACATCTTCAACCAGGCCATGCTGCCCAGAGCCCTGACCAATCTGAACTTGAATATTTTTCTACTACATTTGTATTGCTTTTCACTGATGCTGAAAAATTTGTAGAAAATGTTATCTTTGCACACACACACAAACACAGACACACAAAGAAAAATGCCAGGTAGGGCATGCAACACAGCATTACCTTTAGAGTAAGGCGCTTAATTATCAATGCAGATTCTGAACTAGTAGACATGGGCCTCCCAACAAAGTGGTAAAGAATTAGAGTGTTTGGTGAATGCTTCTGCTGTAACTGAATCCTAATTAAAGAGGAGAAGAAAAAAAAAAGTCAACAGACTGTAATTTTGCAAATAGGTCTCAAACAAAAAGTATCATTTCTGCCAGAGATAGAGTATCTTAGCTACACATGTTCTATGTTTATCTTACAAAACAGGATAGACATTTCCTGATCTGTAATTGAACTTTTAATGCCATTTTTGCTCTCACCTTTACTGATAGCAATTAGCAAGTGCCCTTCCTGGCACTGAACAGTCATGTGCCACTTAACTTTTAAAGCAACGACACCAGCAATTTATGACAGCAAATTCTGTCATAGCATACTGGTGACCATAAAATTCTATGGTCTATGATAAATTATGAGAATTCTTTCTTTATTTCAGACCCTTCTTGTGTATCAGAGAAGGGCAACACTATTGAGCTATCAAAACCAGATTGTAATGCTGTGCAAAGACAGATATGTAAGTGATGCCTTATCATAAGGTGCTGCAGCTAGAGTCAGAGGGCTGTTAAAGGCAGTCCAAATGAAATTAGCCACTCAAATATCACAAATCTTTCCAGGATGCTTCAACAACTTCAGCACTTTTTAAATGCTCCCATTTTACCTCTTGTTACTGACACAATGTTTGAAATGTAATGGAAACTTTTCTTAAATTTCATCCATATTAAAAAAAAAAAAATTAAACTACCATTTTGACAGAAGGAGAGATTTTCCAGAGCCTGGTCCTCCTGATACAAGCAATGGTGGAATTGGTGCTGGTGCTGCTACTAGGTCATTCAAGCGTTCAAAATACTATAAAAAAGAAGCAATCATTATAAATATTCCAGTGTTGAATGAAGAAATAATAGTGCCTGGTCTTGTAAACCATTAAGATTCAAAATGCATGTACTGATTTATTAAGCTAAACAAGTAACTACTGAAATGCAATACAAGTGTAAATAGATGTTGCAAGGAAACACTTAAACCACAGAATTTATTTTTTTTAAAACTGTAAAATTAATTAACACTTTCTTCTAAACTCTATTTAAAATGGAATCTTCAGTGCTAATAAACTGAATTAGTATTATTATATTAAAGCAACTGTGTTCTGTGTTTGTTCAAGCTTCCTTGCCCCCCCTTTCCTCAAACTACTCCACTGCACTGGATATGGTTGCCAGGAAAAAGTTGGCATCTGCCATGAATGACTGTTTTGAGCATACAAAAGAAGGCCTTCTTTCAGCATGTGATTGTCCAAAAATGTTGCAGAAGATGACAAAATAAACCAAAGCAAGACACCCTTCACCTGCTTGGGAGAACTATTTTGTCTTCAAAATAAGAGGTGCATTTAGATATACATTGGTATTGTTTTTTAATGTTCTATTATTCTATTGCTTTTGAATGTAGTAAAGATGGTACAATCCTCCAAACCATTACCAATGCAGGAGTGGTGAAGTAAAAGAATATATAGTGCTAGTAAAATAGGGGTAGTAAGAATTTAAATACAGTAACAGAAACTGCATGCTTATGCTACATTGCCCAAATAAACTACTGCACCACATTCTGCGATGACTTAATTGTTTATCTTCCTACATTCATTATATCTTCCCAATATATAACTGTTCCTGATACTCACAACTTGAAATGTTTTAAAAAAAATATTTCCAGTAATGAGTAAGTACTGAGTTATTCAGACGCTTTCCACTATAAAATTTCCTTTGTTCTTCTTTTATGGCTGCATGATGAGAGGAAATCTTTTCATTAACCATCTCCTAAAGACCTAACTCCAGGTGTCAAGAAAGAGATTGGATTTCCTCGGGGAAAAATAGACGAGAAATAAAAAAAATAGAAGAAGAAAAGATAGATACTTGGAGCGTTTTCTATTGATGATCAACTAAGAGGACACTCTGTTTCTGGCACACTGTTATAGTGCTTTTCTCCAGTGCAGGCACAACAACTACTTTTTCATCAATGTCATTCAACCACACACCAACTGGCATCTCTCCCAGAAAAGAAATATGCCATCTATATCAGACATATGGCTTCTTCCAGCATAAGGAGTGATAGCCTTAGGGATGCTCTCAGACACAGCTTCTTCTGTAGAAGTGCATCTTTCCTGAGAAGGGATGGAAGTGAGTGATGACTTTCTCTTCATCCATATACCTTTATAATGTACTCACTTTCTCAAATCCCAGCTCACATGTTGAATTAGAGGCCTGCTGAAAAGCTTCCATCTGTTCTCGTTCATCGTGTGCATCCCACAATACATCACCAAAAACTTCTTCTTCAGGAGCAGTGGAGTCTTCCTTATTACCCAAATCCTTGCCTTCTAGGTCTGTCATTTCACACCCCAATATATCCTAAGTAAAAAGAAATTACATGGAGAAAACTGCAACTATAGTGCAATCACATCTGCTGTTAGTCTCAGTGTGAGTGTGGCTCTACTAACACCAATATGCTCATTTCCTTGTAGGGTAGCAGAGAACATAAATAAATAAGCAAAAATTAAAGGAAACTAAATTAACTCTGAGTGCACAAGTTTCAAGACATTGATTTTAAATATCTCATAGTAGAAACAACCCACCACAAGAATAAGGAGAGGACATATCTATGATATGGATAAAGAGAAATTAAAAGCTAATTTAGGCCCCTAAATAGAACTCTTTCCCATGGTCCTGTGCTTCTGTCCCCAAAAACACTGGTCAGTTTGGAGGGTTATTTTCCACTTGCACATTTCCTTGCTTGCCAGATATTAATGATAAAACAGAGAGATACTTTGAATCACATCTAAGTACCACACAGTAATCACACTGACATAATTTAAGGTCATAAATCAGTATAGACATAAAAAGCTAAAATGCACCATGTACTTTACCTGTTTAATTATTTTTTCCACGCAATTATAGATTTCATATGCTCCATCTTCCACACCTCCAACATGGTCAATCATCTGAAAAAGTAAATGGCAAAGCATGACACAACTCTGAGTCCAACTGAGAACAGTATTTAGGACTTTGAACAAAAACATTCTTGAACATATTTGAATTCCATTCTGTTGCCTTCCTCAGGTAAGATTCACTTTGCCTAAGAACTTTAAAAGTTGAGCATCTAGTTTCAGCTGTTCTCAACTGCTGTCTCTGTAGAGGAAAACAAATAATCACGGATCGATTTTTAGGCAGCAGGAATCTCTCTAGAGGTACACTTCCTTCCCTTCAGTGGCTACAGAGGGACCTCAGATAAACAACTTTGCCATTTAAATGCCTAAACACAGGTAAGAAATTCTAACCTTATAGCATAGCCATTTTTTTCAGTAAAAATGTAGTGGCTTTTTTTCCTCCCCTGCTAATGAACATTTCCTAGCATTCATAAATTTCAGCTTTATTGATTTGCTCACAGAATAAGCAGCCAGAGCTATGACTGCAATGCAATTTCCTCTAAAATCTGGGACTACTAGCATACAGTGAGTGTTGTTTATAGCAATTTTTAAGTGCCATACCTTTGCTTTGTTCACGCAAGAAATTTGCTCAATTAACTGTTGAACTGAGACTGAACTGACTCTGCCATCCTCTCTTCTGTGGTAAATTAACCGGGGCTTTTCTTCTGGATTTCTCAAGAAGGCTTCTTCACAGTCCTCCAACAAACAACTAGATTGGAAATCAGCATTCTTGTGCTATATTACACTGCTGTAGTAAACAGTTCAATCAACACAAGCTCCGAAGATGGGTTTCACTACAAAATCTAATTCAAAAGTTGTATCTATTTATAGCAAAAAGCAATCAAATACTTCAACAGAGAATTTGAGAAAAATTCTGAAGCAAGAAAAAGCTGAGAGATATTTATACTATTTGTACCAAAACCAGTAAAACCGTTTATTAATTTTTATGATTATTGATTTGTAAATTTAAGGCTGTTTTTCCTATCATACCAATATGCAGAATGAAAGGTAATTGCCTTGCATGGAAAGAACATGGTTTGACATACAATTACTAAACATCATATATATGCTTTGCTAATAGTTATCTGAAGGTTCTGTTCTATCTTTGATCTTTTTAGGAAGAGCCCTTTAGTATTTTTCAGATGTCTTGGGGGACAGTCTTTCAATTTATTGCATTTAAAAAGGAGAATTTGACACCTCCAAATTCAAAACCACTTTGCATTTATATATGTCAGTGATATCCACTGATATATATTGCTGTTCCACAAAAAGAACTATATACTTGGTGATGCTGACAATAGCTGAAAGGAATGCTCAAATATTACATCTTTACACAAACACTACAATTTTCATCAGTTTTTCTAAGAGAAATTCTCTAAATACTTTTCCCTGCATATTTTGTTCATACACATTTGTGTTCCATGTACATAAAACTGGTTTATTTGGCAGCAGCATATAACACATAACAGTAACATTCCTAACACAATTCAAAAAGTATCCCTCCTTTGGTGCATTTTCTTTAGTGAATCACTCTGCTTCTTCTAGAAGGTTAAGAAATTACTCACTGAACAAACAGACCAAATTCCATCACTATTTGTCATGAAACATCATGACTTCAGTAAATCAAAGCTGTCAAAAACTAGCATAAGGTAACACACAGGAGAGCCATGAAATTAGTCTGAAAGACAGCCAAAACCAGAAACTAATATGTGATAGAATAAACCCCAAATACTACAGACAGGTGTAAGGCTAGATAAGCAAATGAAAAACACTGAGGACATTCGCATCAGCCATCTTGAATTCCTAAGACACAGCTACATGCACAACAGAGAGCTGCTCTTGGAAAGCAAAACATTTCTGTGTGTTATTAAGACATCGTTCAAGCCTTATTTTAAGAGAATTTGTAGCTACAAGAAAAAGAAAATGGTACAAAACTGATACATTCTTTTAAGTTTCTGCACTAGCAAACCTGAAGTTTGAAGGAGTATCTCTTTGAAGTTACTAGCTTAGGAAAAATACTGAGCAAAGCATCCCATGCATTTTAATAAGCTATGCACTCTGCATAAATTACCAGTTGCCACTTGTTTCACCAGCCTAGAAAATACTCACCTTGGCAAAGTTAAATGCAGGAGCAAAATGACTAATGAACTTTTTTCAATTTCCCATTTTCTTACATCCTGATGAGGCCTTTCATTCTCTGCTGAAAAATTAACAACTTGAAAGAAGTACCCCATTGTTTCGCAGATTCTCTGAAGTTTAGGAGAGTACTTCTGAAAGCAAATGTGAGCAACAGTGCTTTATTACTAAACATGCATAGCACTAAGGACCTACCAAACAAATCTCAGTTTCTTTTCTCTAAGCAGTTTGTTCCCCTGAAGCCATTTATAATACTTCCACTGATTTCACTGAAATCAGACTACACCTACTAAAGCTTTCAAGAAGTACTACACAAATTTCTGAATCAGCATCACATTATAAACAAGACAGCATATAAGTGAGCATAGGTTTGTGAGGTACTCACTCTAATGAAGATGGTCACTTCTGGCTGAGTCTCATCAGTACTGATAATATAACATCTTACTGTGTTACTCCACAGAGAGTGGGAAAACAGAGGAGTAACCTGCAATAAACTGGCAACAGCAGCATCCCAATCATCTGCCAATGGAAAAAAAAACCCAACAAAATGAAGTCTTACAGATCTTCACATGTCATTACACTGCATAACACATAAGTCATCACCTCTTAACATCATGAATACTACATTTTATTTAAAATAGTAGTAGTGTTTTTACTCAATTATTTAAATTTTACAAATTTTGAGAACTCATACCATTTAATAATGTCACATGATTTGATAACGTGGCAAAATAAAATTATTAAATATATTTATTTCTATTATTGTCACCATGGTATTTCCTTTAAAAAGGATTGATGAAATGTTTCCATGAAATCAAGCTGATAGTTGTAAAATAAGTAACAATATGCAGGAGTCATAGACTCATTCATAAGCAAACACCTTTTTTTCCTTCACATTTATGTGTATTTAAATTAGACCATGTGAATAACTGACAGCAAAACACTGTGGGAACTTCCACTTCTGGAGAAAAAGCATCCATTGCTTTCTGTAGCATTGTATGTTTATTCCCTACAGAAGCAATGAGTTTTAAAACATAGACTCTTCATTTTGTGGCTGGTCATTCTTTCAGGGTAGGAATGGGTTCTCTTCTCAGGACCACATAGGTTGATGGAAAGCTCATTGGATGAAGCTGGAGCCATCACAGGGAAGACCCACCCCTCCCACTTTGCAGGCATAGACTTCTGAATCAGATAGAGCCTGAAGGATTGAACTAAAAAGGGAGAAACTGCCAGCAAAGTCAACTATATGCAGGAGAGGTGCCAGAGCCAGGACAACAGTGAAGGAAACCAGAGTATCAGAAGCCAGTTTACAAGAGGCTATTTGGGAAACAATGTTCCAAAGCAGTAATTATGAAGAAAAAAAATCAGGCACTGATTTACATAACAACATGTACATCCTGGTCTTGCAATCAGATTTCCATAAGTGTCCTAAGCAGAGTCAAAACCCATACAAAATCAATTAATAAAACAGGGGTATAATTTATTCTAATGCAAATGTGATGTTCATATTCAGGAAGCAGAGAATCTGAATACAAATGGAAAAAAAGAACACCAGCAGATATTGAAAGAAGGAGCCACTATCCTCCATTGTCAACATAAGGAACATACTCACTGCAAAGCACTGGTAACTGCTGTTTGCTAAAATCACTGCTGCACATACCATAGTCATCACGTATATTAAACATAAATTAGCTATATTTCCTTTTATTTTTACAAAGAATTCCAAATAATCCTTTGGTTAAATTACCCAAGAGTGGACAGAAAAGGATCTAAGAAGGAACAGAGTTACTTAAGTATAGTTGGAAAAATTCCATAGATACCTATAATCCCAGCAAAATGAATTACCATTACTTACCTCTGTTTATATTTGCAAATGGTCCCTCAACATCTATGGAGCTATGAGCAAATTCAGGCCCTCTGAAAGACTGCTGAAGTTGCATCATACTACCCATGGATGGCTCACTTCCCAACACTCCTCCATTCCAGTATTCAGATTGTGCTCCAGTAGCTAAGAATTGGAAAACAAACAAAAAACCCTCTTCATTGTCACAACACGAGATAAATTATCAGTCCTAACCACTCCAGCTGAAACCGACAGCCACATACCACTGACCATAATTTTTTCTCCTTCAGCAGATTTCCCTACACTTTTGTACGCTGTAGGTCTAAATGGTTGCTTGCCCAAAGTTAATGAGAATCCATGACACCAAAGGCTGAGGGTATTTCCTAATTTTTGCTATCACATAGGTTGCTCACATACTCATCTGAACCCCTTCCATGTTATTAAATTCCTCATACAGCAAATACAAGGTTTGGTACCTACTTCTTCTTTGATAAAGATCTAACTCTGCTGTTCTGGAACACACAGCAGCTGACAGAGGCATATCTCATCATCCAAAGTGTCTAAGACTCCCTCTAGTTTCAGGTGTGATTTTTGGATACATTGGAGCATCATCTCTCAGATCTAGAATAAGCAATCTCAGAAAACACTAGAAAACTCAGAACAGTTCATGGAACAATTTTTAAAAAGTGTTCAAGTAACTGTGTCTCCACAGTACTCTGTGTCTTCATTTATTCATTTGTAACACCAGAAATGTGTGAGGTTCCCACAATCTAAACCAAGTTTCCAAGGTTTGTTGCTTTTACCCTTCAAACTACTTTAAGGTGCTTTTCATCTGGATTAATAAAACTTTCTTATCAAAACAACCTAAGTATCTGTCTTCTGCTTTACTACTTGGAGACTTCAGTCATGTTCCAACACAAAGCGTTGGGGATGAAATTCTCACCTGTAACATCTGTACAGTTATCGTCAGAATCAGACTCCTCAGGATCAAACACTTGGATTCCCTGGGCCTGGAGTCTCTGGAGTTTTGCTTCAAGCTCTCGTTTGGCCCTCAGTAAGTCCTGAATCTCGTTTTCTTTAGTTTCTCTAAAAATCTATCAGCAGAAGGAAAAAAAAAACACTTTTAAAATTCAGTATCTGTTCCTGAGCTCTTGTTATCTACTTCCAATTGGAAAAGCAAGTTTCTAGCATTCATTTACCAGGCAAAGGCAGGAAAATGTGAACCTGAAGCCATTGTGAATCAGAAATGAGCAGGAAACCACAGTTTAAAAAGATCTACTTTTAAAATTTTACCATTATAAACCTTAGCATAGCATTCTGAAAGAAGCCTGCATTAGTATGTTTATTAAAAATCAAAACAACTCTTTTTACTTTTTAAGCGTTATTGCCCTCTAAAGTGGCTACATGTAACAATTTTTTCAAAGGTTCCCTTTTATTCTTCCATGTATTTATTTACAATTACATATAAACTTGTATTACATTTTATTGTTGCAGAAATTTAAATTTACTATGACAGAAATTGATCAAGCATCTCCAGCTGTCCTGTTTGTGACTTATAAGCATCATGTGGGAAAGGAAACACGACTCTAGTTCTAAATTCAAAGAAATTAAATAGTCTTCAAGTCTCATTCTCTTAAATAAGGTCGGAACCAATCCCCTTTTTATATATCTGCCAAACATGAACTCTATGTAGCTACAGACAACTGAAATTAAGATCACGAAGAATCTTGAAAATCCTAGTGAAAAACTGGGACTTACTCCTGTGTTTTGGGTGGCAAAGGTATCATCTCTAGCAAGGGAAAAGCAGAAACATCTGCCTGGCCTTTCAGGTCATCCCTCCAGAGAGTGTAAACTATCTCTAACTGACTATCACATTTTGCAGTCAAAAGGGATGCACCAATACACACTATTTTTAAAAAATGTAAGCTAGACATGTTACACCTTACAATGCAATATATAAAATTTAATCAGAAATAATGGAACTCTGTGTTTACACACTCCTTCAGCATGTGTCAATTTGCAGCTCATGTTTTCTTGTCACTTTCAAATATGAATATACTCCTGTGTTCAAATTCAATGCAGGGATTTAGCTTATGATGTATCACTTCATATTCTCCTTTTAATATTTATAAAGTTCTTTCATTTTTTTCCCCCTCAGTCTTACAGAGAGGTTTTGGTAGGATTACTTTAATGGAAATAGGCAGCTACAGCTATGACACTCTAAGGTGTCTTTAAGAAGGAGAGGCCCTCATGACAGCTATTGGAGAAGGGTTCATTTGGGGAATGTGAACAAGTGACATTCATCTTTCTTGGTCATTTTCCCAGGAATACAAAAGTCAAACCATACCTTGAATTGCCTTTTGACCTTGTCTCGATCATGTTCAAAAGTAGCAGCTCTCTCCATGGCTTGGTATTTAGCTTCTAATGCACTTTCTTTCTCTCTAAGTATTTTCTGGTATGTTTTCTGAAGTGCCTGGAAACATTTAATATTTCATTTTTTTCAGAGTTTTACTGCCAATAAGAGGTTTTACACTACTTTTCAGGTCTGACTACAGTATTATCTCAGCAGCCTACATCTCTCCTTACTGCAGGGCAGCCAGAATCAGAGATTCTGAGTTGGAAGGGAACTGCAAGGACTATCGAGTCCAACTCCTGGTCCTGCACAGGACACTCCAACAATCACACCATGTGCCCCACAGAACTGTCAAAACACTTCTTGAACTGTCATGCTTGCGCTGTGACCACTTCCCTGGGGAGCCTGTTCCAGTGCCCAAGACCCTCTGGGTGAGGAACCTTTTTCTAATGTCCTGCCTAAGCCTCCCCTGGCACAACTTCAGGCCATTCCCCATCACTGGCCGCCACAGCCGCGCAGGGTGCTGTCCCCATCCCCACGCTGACGGCATCCCGATGGCTCAGCAGGAGAGCACCGGGGCACCATTTCCCCAGCACCTTGCCTTCCCTCGGACCCGTCAACCCCCTGTCACAGCTTTCCCCAGGCAGCGGGATGAGTCCTCGGCAGCCGCAGCTCCGCTGCTCAGTGCCCTCACCCTCGGGGCAGCGGGCGCTACCTGCAGCTCGGCGCGCAGCCGCTTGTTCTCCCTGTCCAGCTTGGCCTCCTTCTTCACCATGGAGGCCACCTCGTTGTTCTTGCTGACGCGGAAGATCTCGTATTCCTTCCTCAGGCGCTCGTACTCGGCCACGCACTCCAGCTCCTGCACCGAGGCCGTCGACTTGAAGCTGGCCCCGATGAGGCCGCCGGGCCGGGAGCCGCCGACGCGTCGCAGGGACCCGCGCAGCAGCCGCGCCTTGGGCTTCACCTCCACCGGGATCTCGCAGGCCTCGCCGCCGCCGCCGCCGTACGTGTCCTCGATCACCTCCCCGACCGCGCCCGCCGGGCTCACCAGGG